>CAUYRH010068553.1:0-18882 GCA_963574655.1 Perodicticus potto
GTATTTCTCAGGTCTTTGAGGGATGTAAATTCTTGCCTCAATTTGTCAAAATCTTTGGTGATTTTATCTTTGAATTCATTGAATTCTTGAGCCAACTTTTGAATTACTCCTTGAACTTCTAATTCCAATTTTACTTCAATTCTGTTAATTTTATTTGCTATCCAAATTTTGAACACAATTTCTGACATCAGAGTTATTTGTTTATGAATAGGATCTTCTGTTGCATCTCCTTTGTCATACCTTGGGGGAGTTGATCTACTCTGGTTATTCATGTTGCCCATGTTTTTCCACTGATTCCTCCCCATGGTTATTTTTCACTGTTTGTTTAAAGACGCTGGGTAAGGTGGAATTAAATTGAGGGCTCCTGGAGATGTAATTAACCAGCCCTTTACCAGCATGCTGGGACTGGTGACTGCGGTTTTCCCCGTACGGCTTTACCAAGGTCCCATTTAGTACTGCAGCCTGAGACTCTGGGCAACCACTTGGTATGATGTACAAGGCCTAGGTGGTTCTGCCTTGTATTTAGCTAGACTCTGACCAGTCCTAGTGGATCAGTGACTTTGGGTTGAAATCTAAGCTGTGGAGGAATACAAGCAATTAAGACACCCTGCCACCCCCTGGCCATAACTAGGAGAGGAGAATCAGACCCTGCTTCTACAACACAACCATGATATAACCTTGGACAGTCCTTGGGTGATGAGCCCAGATCAAGAGTTCCAAACCAGCTGTCCCAGTCAGCACACACACAGATCAAGTGGGAGAGTTCAAAAGGTCTCCAGCAACTGGACAGCAGGGGTGATCCGTGGAGTCAGAAAGGCCTGCCCAGCTAAAGAATTATTCCAGGGGGGATGGTGCCTCTTTTCCCACTTTGCATCACCATCACTCCCAGTCACTGGTTACCCCGCAGGGCCATAGCCCAGCTGTCTCTAATACTCAAGTACACCAGAGATTTGCACCTAAGTCAAAGAGGAGACAATGCCTCCCCAACCAGGCTGTCTCACTGTGTGACTTGCAAGGGGCACTAGTTCAGGCCTGATTCCCTCCAGGGATCATTGGAAACTGGGAGTGTTCCACCTGTGTTGGTACCCAGTCGGGGGTTACTGTGGGGGAGTGTGGTACTTTCCCACAGAGACCAGGCCTCTGCCTTGGCCCCACTCCACCTCTGGAATCCCTGCAGGTCAGGTCAGGTTCCCTGTTTGTTCCACAGAATTGGGGAAATGATTCTCTCCCAAATTTGACCCCAGTGGAAGGGACCATGGAACAGCTACCACTCACTGTTGGGGTGGTGCTGCTGGTCTGGGGTACTGTGCACAGGTCACTGGAGCTGGGTGGAGAGCTGGAGGGCACTGGACAGGCTGTGCCAGTTGCAGGTGCTCGGCAGGGAAGTGGAGGGTGTTGCCACCAGCCACAAGCTGCAGGTTGCAGGAGCCAGGTGGGGAGCCAGAGGGCAGAGCCTCTAGCCACTGGGTGCAGGGGTTACAGGACCTGGGTGGGGAGCCAGGAAGTTGGTGGGCAGTGCCTCGTGGGTAGCAGAAGCAGGTGGGGGTGCCAATGGGTGCCATTGCAGTCCCTAGTGGTTGGTTGGTGGTAGCGCAGGGTCCCATGCTGTGCTCTTTCCAACACGGGGAAAGTCTCTCTCCCCTGTGACTCCCCACCTCTATTAAAATTATAGTTTTAGTGCAACTGCCCCATGGCTCATGAGATGCCCTGCCCTAGCAAAAATCTGCCAGACACTCCAGATTCTGCAGGGGGTCGTCTTCCAGTCCACCAGGAGATGGGGGAAGGGTGAATTGGGAGTTCAGGAAGGTAGGGAGAATATTAGTTCAACTTTTGGCCCAGGTAAGAGACTTCCTGGGCTTGCAAGGGTATATCTCTGTGGATGGAGTCCCAGCCCTCAGTTGTTCTCTCCCCTTTGGTGAAACAAAAGGTCCTCTGTTCAGTACTCATCTCAAGCCACTCTCATGAGGGGGTAGGATACCCATCCTCTTTGGGATGGGATTTGTACCTGAAATTTGTTTCCTTAGAGTCCCAGCTTGCCTCAGCAGGGGCAATGTAAACTTATCAATCCTCTCTCTCAGCTCAGCTCCCAATCTTCCACTTTATTGGGTTGGTTCTGGCCATTGTTTCTCCAGGAGCCTCTGCTGAAAGCTGGCTTCAGTCGGCCATCTTGCCTCTTCTCTCTGTACCAGATGTTTGGAGTTGCTTCTCCTCTCCCTGTCTCTTCTGGCAGTTACCTAGTTTAAGCTTTTGTATTTTTTCTTCTGAACTGGAGCAGTAAGTAGACTCCTCTTTGGTCTCATGAATTCTAGTCTTGTAGCTCATGTCACCTCAATCCAATTCATCATCCAAACTGGCAACAGAATCACCTTTCCAGAATGCAGATCTGACTTTGCCATTCCTCTACAAACTCTTCAGTGATGCGTCAAGTACAGTAAAACCTTTTGGTGTGTACAAGTTTCCCACAGCCTGGCCTTACTTCTCTTTTCACTCCTCCTAACCCTAATCCTTGACTCTGTGCTTCAGAAATACCATATTGCATTCAGGTCCTCAAATACAGTGGGCTACTTCATCTCTGACAGGCATGTGGTGCCCTTTCCACCCGGATCATGGCCTCTGTGGACCTCAGAAACACAGGGGCCATCAGCCTTGCTTAATTCTTATTATCAGAACCTAGCAACGCACTTAGGAGTTGTGCTATAGTATGTTATTTAATCTCCCACCTCTTATGTTACTATTGTACCTAGCACATCTTAGGGAATAAACTTATTTCATTACATTGTGATTATTTATGCCCTACATTTTCCCACTAGATAGTGTGTTAGTCAGCAGGGGGTGGGGGGGAAGTTGGAGTTTGTAATTGAAGACAATTTCTTACTCATATTTGTGGGATAAGTATTTAGCACAAGGCCAAAATAGAGCACAATATTTAATTCAATATATGACTTCTATTTATTTTTGGAAGAATTTCTTGAAGTGGGATCTCTCTGTCAAAGGTATAAACATATATTTTTTTTTTCCTGAGACAGAGCCTCAAGCTGTCACCCTGGATAGAGTGCTGTGGCATTACAGCTCACAGCAACCTCCAATTCCTAGGCTTAAGCGAGTCTTTTGCCTCCACCTCCCAAGTAGCTGGGACTACAGGCGCCTGCCACAATGCCCGGCCATTTTTTGGTTGCAGCCGTCATTGTTGTTTGGTGGGTCCGGGCTGGATTCGAACCCACCAACTCAGGTGTACATGGCTGGCGCCTTAGCCCATTGAGCCACAGGCGCCGAGCCAGTATAAACATATTTTTGTTTTATTATACATATTATCAGATTGCTCTTAGAGTCTCATTTATTAGGGATTTTATGACTTTAGAAGCCTAGGAGCAGCCGGTGAATGCCTATGATTTTACCACAGCATCACACATTGATAGAGACTGTATCATTTTAACAGTCATTATTATTTTTTAAGTCACCTAACAGGATTGTATGTGGGAAAATGGTGTGGCAGATTATTTCAAGATTTTTTCCTTTTTTTTTTTTTTTAGACAGTGTCACTCTGTTGCCCATACTAGAATGCTGTGGTATCAGTATCAATCTCAAAGCAACCTCAAACTCTTGGGCTCAAGAGATCATTTCGCTTTAGCTTCCCAAGTAGCTAGAACTACAGGCCTGAGCCACAACGCTCAGCTAGGTTTTCTACTTTTAGTAGAGACAAGGTCTCACTCTTGCTCAGGCTGGTCTCCAACTCCTGAGCTCAGGCAATCCACCCGCTTCAGCTTCCCACCGTGCTGGGATTACAGTCACTCTTTGTGACTTTTCCCCGTCTTATCGAGGGAGTGACTGTCCAATGTTTCCTTGTGTTCATTCACAAGTTCTGATTTTAGAGTATTTTAGCATGCTTAATTGATGTTTATCTAGTACTATGAGTCTCCTGGGTCCCTTTTCTTCATTGTCATATTCTACTCTGTGAGTGCTTGGGGCAGGCACACATCTGATCAACTTAATCTAACACACACGCTGCAAACGGGCTTTCTGAGTCACTGAGGTTTGGGTTCTCCAACAGTGCCTACAGTGGAGTGAGCCTCTCACCATCTCTCCCTGTAGGAATCTGTGATTGTAGTGAAGTGCTTGGGCTGGGGGTGGGGAGAGAAGCGTGGAGGAGCGGGAAGGCAGGCATGTGTCAGCTATTTCGTTCTCATCATACTCTCTGTTTGGATAGCACATCACGTTTGGCTGGGGCTGAAAAGCAAAATCCTGTATTTAATGAGCCAGTAAAATGCCTGGAGCAGCAGGGCCTTGGGGGGCCTTGACTTTGCACTAAGCTAAAAGCCGATAATTGAGCTTGTGCTCCAGCTGAGACCTAGAAATTTCTACTAAAAGAGCCCTAGCTTTAGCAGTTTCTTTCTTTCTTTTCTTTTTCCCCCCTTCTCTTGTGCAGCCAGCTTCTGATGAGGACTCAGGACTCAGATTCTCCAGAGAGTTAACTGCTATCACCCAAATTATTTTGATTAACCCTTAACTCTGAGAGTCTCAATTTACAGACATGCCACGTTAATACTCTTGTGTAAATGCCTGCAGAGGGAAGTGATAAACCAGGTCTGATGCCAAGGGGCTGAGGTTGAGCCCTTGAAAATTTCTTTTTAGCTTGAAATGGAATTGTCACTGTTTCTGCTCAGAAACACACAAGGGAGAAAAAAAGGTTAGCAGGAAAGACCATTTGGTATTATTTTAAACTAATCTTCCCCTCAAGGGACAAGTTTTAACAGTGAGATCTGCCTTAGTAGAGATATTTCTTAAAACATTGAAGGGAGCTCTCTTCTCTGTCACATATTTAAACAATTTTCACAATCTGTCAAACCTTTGTAAATAAATTTTTAAAACTAACAAAAACAAAACATTATGATAGGCTAGTTCAATTAAATTCATAGACTTAGAAGGCTAATGTTGTGATGGCTTTTGAGCTTGACCAAGGTAAAAGAATTAGTCATATGCTCTCAGCTTCTAGGGTTTTTCAAGATGTGTGAAATGAAATTTAAAAACAACAAAAATTTCTAAGATTCATATGTTAGGTTTACTATATAGCTGCGAATTACACACCCCCAATTTTAAAGATAATAGGCAAATTTATGCAAAGATGGTTCATTACGATTTAGTATGTGACATAGCGCTAGAGCAGCTATGTCAATCTTTTGCCATTTCATTTGCAAAAAGTTTCATATCATTTTATTCTTCTTTCCTTTTAAAAGGTCTTTAGAGCATTTAGTATATTTATATGGGCTAAAAGGGTTTGTTTAAAATAATGTAGTCAGGAAATAATTCCTCTCTGGGCTACTTCTGCAAACCGTATGTATACATAATCTGGCCAGTTGGGAAACCAACCCTGAAGACTTGGTTTCTAGAACTAGATTTTGTTTTCTCTCTTCCCCTTGTGCCCAGTTTCTTCTGCATCAGTCTCATGTCATTTGACAGTTAGAAGTCAGAAGAAATGAGAAACAAAGGAGCTAATCAAGGAAGCAAACACTAAATAAGAGATGCGTGGTGTCTGGACCCTCTTCCTCAGGGCTCTCCCCCTTACTATCTAGGGTTGAAGCTATTTTGTGGATTTTCTCATGTGCTCTTAATTACATATTATCCTCCACGATGACACACTTTTTCCCTTTAAACAAGATTCTTTTTCAAGAAGAAACATATATAACACTTTTATTTTGGTTTGGAGAAACAAATTTTATTTATATCAAAATTAAACTGAGATCCATCACCATTGGATAAAATTGAAATCAGTAATAGTTGCTATAAATAATATAATTATGTATTATAAAAGAATTTATTAAAGTAAGTTCCTTTCAGAGAAATACTTTAAAATTGAGAACAGATTTCCTTGGCTTAACTTTTAATTTTTTTGAAATCAAACCACATGCTTTAATTCTCCTACTTATCTCAGTGTTACTCAAACATCAGTACCACTGATCAGTACGTGAATCAGAATCAGCTGAAGGTCACGTTAAACCATAGGTTGCTGGACCCTGCTTCAGAGTTCCCGATTCAGTAAGTCTGGGATGGAACCAGAAAATTTAAATTTCCAAACATTTCCAAGTGTGATAGGCAAAACTCTAAAGATGTCCCACCATGGAGTCTTACCTCGGTTACTTAGTCAAACATTAATCTAGGTACTGCTGTGGATGGACGTTGCAGGTGGAATTAGGATTACTAATCAGTGGACCATAAAATAGGGTCTTTGATCATCTAGGTGGGTCTAATACAATCACATGACCCCTTACAAGTGGAAGAGGCAGGCAGGAAGGGTGAACTCTTCAGACTTCCCAGATTTGAAGAGATTTGAAGAGGGACAACATTCATTCTGTCCTTACCAGCTTTGAAGGGGGAAGAACGGCAGCAAGCCAAGGGAAATGGTTGGCCTCTAGCAACTGAAAACAGCTCCCAACAGCTCAAGGTAAGAGGGACCTCGATCCTACATGGAACTCTGGAATAGGAGAATTCTGACAACCTGATTGGGCTTGCGAGTGGGTTCATCCCCAGAGCTGCTTGGAAGATGTGCCACCTGGATTTTGGCCTTGCAAAACTCTGAGAACTATGTTGGGTGCAGACTTCTGACCAACAGAATCTGTGAGGTAATATTTTGTGCTATTTTAAGTCATTAAATTTGTGGTAACCTGTTACAGCAGCAATAGAAAAATCAATACATCGTAATACTGACGCGATGCAATTTGAGAATCACATCATTGTCTTTTGTAAGTCTTCTATTGTTACCAAAGTACAGACTTCTGAAAACAGTTCATTTTTTTAGCTTTCGTTCGCTGAAGTAGGGAAAACAAAGGTGAAGGTTGACATTCTTGTTATCTAAAATTAAAAATGTAAACCATTTAGAACAGTGCTGAGTCCTTGCTGAGTGCTCATTAGCTGTACTGACATCTGATGGGTATCGCTTACGAAAATGCTGTGTGCCAGGTGCTGTGCTAATTATTTACTGTGGGTTTTCCCATTCCTCACAATAACTCTGGAGGGAGAAATGTCCTGTCATCTTTCTTGTTTTACACATTATGCAAACTGAGACTCAGGAAACTTACCAGAATCAGGCAGTCAGTTTAAAAAAGTGAGATGTGAACCTAGGCAATATGGCTTGAACTTAAACTCTTAATTGCCATTAACTTCTTCTATGATATTTTATATCTGATTATGCATTCTTCTTTGCTGCTTGAGTTAAATATCCCTATGTGGTTTTACAAAACAATACAATGTAAGCTATGTAATTTTCTCAAACTTTCTATCCTGAGCAACATAGCAAGGTCTTGTCTCTATAAATAAATTTTAAAAGCCAGGTGTGATAGTGCGTTCCTGTGGCCCCAGCTGAACATTGCTTAAGCCCAGGAGTTGGAGGTTATAGTGAGCTATAATTGTGCCGCTGCACTTCAGCCTGAACATTAGAGCAAAACCTTGTCCGAGAAGAAAATAAAGTTGTTAACATAATAAAACATATCTATCATTCAGTTAGTATCTTTTGAACTCATACTACATGTCAGCCACTGTGCTAGGATTGAGTTTACAACCTTGTGAAGCATCTCTGTTCCTGTTGAACTTATAATAACTAAAATCAGCAGCCATTAATGTATGTAACAGAGAAACATTGTGGAATCATTCCTAGTAAAATCAGAAATGATTTTATCATCATTATGCTATCATCTTCGTTATCTGGCTTGATTCTTGTAACTCCAGCCGTGCAAGCAGACTTACCAGATTTAGCAAATAAAAATACAGAACACCTATTAAATTTGAATTTCAGATAAACAACAAATAGCTTTTTAGTATTAGTGTGTCTAAAGTATTGCATGGGAAATTCTCATACTGAAAAATGGTCTCCATATCTGAATAATTTGTGGTCTTTTATCAGCTATCCTAAATGCAGCTAACTTAAAAAAACTTAAGGTATAACTATTTGCAACTAATCATCTGAAAAACTATTAGTGCCAACAGATGTTCAGTTAAATGGCCAGTTATAAAATATACAAAAGACAATGGCTTTTACTTAATATATATACTAACTATAAAGCAATCAGTTAGAAAACAGAATAAGCTATCAACAATAAATAAGGATGAAACATACAAAGAAATATGTGGGATAATAAAATAACATAATGTGAGGGATGTGAAAGGATTCTTAGGAAAAAATAAGAATATGCTGTGGATCAGATGTCAATTCTCCTTAAATGGTACATTTAATGCAATCCTAATTAAAATCCTAGTGGCATCGAGGGTGGGAAGTGAGATGGGGACCTTTGAAAACTGACTAAAAATTTTCTAGATAAGCAAAGTATGAAAATAGTTTAAAGTCTGCAAAATAGGAATACAACAGGTGAAGATGCAGTCAAACCGAATGTGGTCTCAAGAGGCCAATCTTGGTACTGCATTCCTTAAGCAGTTGTCTGTGCAAGCCTTCTACAAACGGGAGGTGAGTCCCAAGTGTAAAAAGATGGAGGGGCAGCATGGCACAGGCAGGGTAGTATTGCAGGGCTACCCGCTGTCACCTGTTACGAGCATATCAGGGTGTGGGCAGAGGAAGTGACACTGAGATGGGGAGCATTTTTGCCTCTCTGCTTTGGCAGCCACCTCACTTTCACCAAATTCGATAAATAAATTAGGAAGCATGTGTTTGGGGGTGGGTTAGTGTGCCAACGCGTGACCCATCTGAATTTACACAAAGGAATAATAGTCACTTATTTTGAAGAAGAGAGGACACAAAACCCCTAGGCAATACCCATAAGTATTTTTTTAGTTTCAACTTAGAAAAAAATAAAACATATACTTAGGTTGAAATAAACCCTTCTATAAACATCTAACATACAAAATGCTGATATTCCTCATGTACAAAGAACTCTTTCAACTTTATGCAGAAAAGACTCAATAGAAAAATGATGTTTACAGAAGAAGCGATAGGAATGGACAATAAACTTATAAAAATTTGCAAATACAACAAGATTCTAGTGTTTTTGGAACAGTATCAGTCTCAGATGTGAAGAGGTAGATAATACCTTTTTTTCTGCAAAGGATAATGGACAATGTCATAAATTGTTGGTAAAAATGTATGTTAAGAGGTAGAAAACACCTGAGATTTTACTTTCTAGGCAAAGCCAATAAGTTGAGCCATCACAGTTTCACGAATGTGATAAGACTTCATTACTCATAGCAATAGTCGGAATAGCAGCATTTTCTTAGGCCTATTTCCTAAGTCTAAAGGGACAAGGTGATTCTTAACCTGAAGAAATTATTGGAAAATGCTGCAAACATACACACAATAGATATATAAAATGTATTTTCACTGCAGTAGAGCATCAAAAAATTTAGAATTAACATAAGTATAATTAAATGATGGTATATTCCAAATGAAGGAATATTATGAAACCATTATGGTCATATATCTATATTAACACTAAAAAGTCTGTGAAACTTTTTTTTTTTTTTGTTTGGGGATTCATTGAGGGTACAAAGAACCAGGTTACATGGATTGCATTTGTGAAGTAAAGATCCTCTTATAATTGTGTCCCTCTGTGAAACGTTTATGGGAAGATATTATGGACTGAACTGTGCTCCCCCTTTATATGTTGAAGGCTTAACTCTCAATGTAATACATAAAAATTTGCAAATAGAGTAAGATTCTATTTTAACAACTATTAGCCTAAAGTTAGTTAAATAATACTTTGTCTGTAAGGCATAATGGACATTACCATAAATTGTTGGTGGAAATATTATGTCAAGAGCTGGAAAGCATCTGAGATTTTACTGTATTTGGAGCTAACTAAAGTTAAATGAATTTTAACTTCTGGCTGGTCCCTTAATCCAGTAGGATTTGTATTCTTCTAAAAAGAGGAAAAGACGCCAGAGTATTTCTTCTATGGCTTGACTTTCTACAGTAAACACGTTTCTTTTATTTCCAAGGAAAAAATAGTTTTCATTTTGGGGAAAAAGAGTGCTTTTGCAGCTAACATTAGTGTAGCTCCTTTTTCTTTAACTTTCTGACTTGTCACCTTCTAGCAACTTTTGTGATTGTAGGGACGTGGTAATTCCCATTGAAATAATGAATAAGTCCAGTGCATCCTGACACGAATAATCTTAGATATTATGCTAAATGGCTCCTGTTAAGAGTGCTTGGAGGCTTAGGCGACAGGGCTGACACCACATGAAATGTTAGATACTACATTGAACGTGAACTCGAGAAGGCTGAAAACTTCCCAGGAGTTAGACGGGTTAAACATCATCTACTTCGGTCTCTCTGCTGCCCCAAATAATGCTGACCTATTTTAGTGGGGTTTCTGGTTTCCTTGTATTGGCAACTTTGATCATAGATGTTATTGGTATGGTACATTTTTAAAATGAAGAGATCCAGGGAAAATTTCTTTATGATTTCAGTTAGTACTTTGGGGTAAATATAAAAGCAAATGCAATGTTGTCATGTTAGGACAAATTATTTTTCAGTGTACAGAGGAGGCTTGTTTTTATGAGTGTGTCACTAGGCATTCTGCCTTATTCAAAGGAAGTATTTCCACAGCGTGGAACAGCAAGGGCACTAATGCAGCTCACAGTGATTTTTGGCTTTTCCCGTCCACTGGATGGCGTCGATGCTCCCTGATCCCTTTAAAAAAAACAAAAACAAAAACCAGAACATTTCCCACAGATGCTGAGCAGCTGTCCTTGTCTACAGATTCTCTGAGAAAGAAGAGTAGGGGCTCCTCTTTGTTTTCTTTGTTCATAATAAGCAGACTTGTTTATTGAAAACAAAACTCCCTCCTAGGATGAGGAGAGCAGGAAGGAGTGGGTGAAGGGAGCAGGAAAGTATGAAGGAATGCAATAAGGAAGGAAAACTGTCAGAAGCCTGCCTACACAGGCTTAACTCTTTTAAGAACATCTGGCTCCCTTGCGCATGCCGTAATTTAAAATGGCTAGAAGTGTGCTTTGGATCAAATGGATTTCTTCAGGAGACCATAGGACATAGGTCCTATGCTTATTAGAATTTAATCTATCTGCAAAAAAAAAAAAAAACAAACCCACAAAAATTATCAAAGCTTCCTGGGGAGCTTCAAAGTGTCTTAACTACTGCTTATTGGCTGACTTGTTCTGCTAATATTTTTCTAGTTTCACAGGTAAAGCCTCAATGTATAGACAGTGAAGTAGAGGTAGCCTGAGTATACAACAAAAGACAACTATGTTGTTCTTTCCATGAAGAAAAGATTTAGTTTTACCCTATATTCCCCTAATTGTCTCCCTTAGTCAGAGCAAGAGGAGGACAGTGGGCAACCACACGAATGAGCTATGCTAGTGATGACTGGTAAATGGTGGAGATGCAGAGTCAAAGACAGACTGCTCAGAGGGCCGATCTTCAGAGCTACAGTGGACTGGTGGGTCTGTTACCTTGAGAATTTATAGTCAAAATCTAATAGTGTGTAATTGGATTTCTATTACATTTTCCGAGTTGTAGCTATCTTCTAGATTTTGAATCTTCACAAGAAAAGAGATATGTGTATATATCTTTAATGCCTCAACAAGTCCTAAATGTTCTTAACCCACTCAAAAGAGAAAACAGAGAGCCCAAGCATGGTGGCTCATGCCTGTAATCCTAGCGCTCTGGGAGGCTGAAGTGGGTGGATTGCCTGAGCTCACAGGTTCGAGACCAGCCTGAGCTAGAGCAAGACCCTGTCTCTAAAAATAGCCAGGTGTTTTGGTAGGTGCTTGTAGTCCCAGCTACTTGGGAGGTGGAGGCAGGAGAATCACTCAATCCCAAGAGTTAGAGGTTGCTGTGAGCTCAGATGTCAAGGCACACTACCAAGGGTGACAAAGTGAGACTGTCTCAAAAAAGAAAAAAGAAAAGTTTACAGGTTTTGGGTAATGAGAAGCTAAAAAAACAAAACAAAACAAAACAAAAATAGACTAGTCTTTCCTGGTGATTCTATAATAATATATATGGGAATCATTTCTATAATATAATCAACACATCTTTTACATTGAAATAGATCACCACCCAAATTTTACCCTAATAGTGGCAATAGAAAACAGATGATGAAAACAAGGTGGTCTGCCCAGCAAGTTATGAGAAATTATTAGTATTCATTGTCAGAAGGAAACTTCCCTGAACTTGTTTTTATTTTATTGCAACATAGCAAAAAAATAGTTTGGGAGCAAGGCTGTTATCTTAAAAGTAGGAAAAACATTTAAGCTACATTATCTTAGCTGTGATAAGTTTTGGTGATGACTGATGGGCACAATGCTGTCAGCCTCTTTTCATCAAGAACAAATTGTTAACCTAGAGTGTGAAAGACAAAAATTGTTGGCTATGTCTCTGGATGAGCAAAATTATTAGTTGCATCTCTAGAAGGTGAAAGTCTTTGGGTATAAGAGTAAATTGTCGAATGCATATTTTCAGAGCAGAATCACTGGCTGTGTCAGTTAGATAACAGGGTACTATTTTACTGTTGAACTGTGAATTTACTATTTTTGTCCCCTTTGCCATTTGAATTGGCTAAGTGAACCCCACCCAAATTGTCATGTGCATTATTTCTTAGTGAGGACAGATGTGCCACTTGTGCATTTGTGTTATGGCTGAGAAGATAGATACATCTGGGCAACCAACCAGCTAGTATATGATAAAATGCTGCCTGTGTTAATGGAGAAAGAGCCGTCCTGGATTCTTCTAATGGGTGCTTCAATTCAAAATGAAAGGCAGAAAGGTCAGTGGGGGGTGGGACAAAGGCCCTTGGAGTGGGACCATCACTACTAGAGCACTGTATTTAATAACATGGCTGGTGACAAGTTTGTCCATAATTCATTTCTGGGTCATATTGTTTGGTGCTGTGTGTGAGAGAGAGAGAGTCTACATTTCTACACTGGCTCCCATTCAACTGGCAAAAGTTTTCTGACCGGAACTTAGCCTCAGGGTAAGGGGTTAATAGAAAAGGACAACTGTGTGCACCTCTATCACAAGAGTCTCAAGCTCACTTTTGAGGAGCTAGCCCGGATAACACTGCCAACAAGAGCCATATCAGACTCGATTACAGGAAAGATTTGAAATCCTTTCCCAATGATGGAGATGTAAACACTGTGTGCATTTTTCTTTATTTTTTTAGACTGAAATTGTACTCTGACTTCCTAGGGGTTTCTGGGGCATCTGGAAATTAATTGCCTATTTTATTTTGATTCTGTAGGTTTGTGGTTGTGATTATGGAAGGCAGACCCAGCTGTGAGTCTAAATTAAGGAAATATTTGTTAAAAATATAGAGCTACGAGATTCCTAGTTTGTTCTTCAGCAAAGCTAATCTAGTTAGCTGTGTTATGAAACACTGGCTCACAAATTTTCAGTGGCTTCCCAATGCCTATATGACAAAGTAAATGTGCTGGACACCAGAATCCAAGACCTTCTACAACTGGCCTTTTCCATTCTATTCCAAGCCCACATGTATATCCTGCAGGCAAGCTGCTCCAATCATTATGCGTATCCTGAGCCCTGACCTGTTGTAACCTTAACCCTAATCTTAATCTTAACTCTGATCCTCACCATTCCTATTTGAGCTCCTTGGTACCGATAGTCACTGTATCTTTAGTGAAATCTAATAGTTCTAAAGACATTCTTTAGTTGGAGAAAATTCTCTTTAGTAAAGTATCATGGAAGAGCAAGTATCCAATGTTTTCAATACCAATATGCGACCAGCAGATGAGCTAATACATCCCCACATAAAAGGAAAACTCAGTTTAATTCAAGTTGGGGGGAGGAGGGAGGGAAAAAAGGGGCTGGGGGATTGGTGTGTTCTCACCTAATGGGCACAATGTAAGAGTATGTGGCACATCTCCTGGGTAAGAGGCACAACTACACAACAGAGACCTCACCTAACAATGTGAACGTGGTAATCTAATCGTTTTACCCTCATGTTAATCTGAAATAAAAATAAAGAACATTCTTACTCCTCTTTAGTCACTGCAATTATGGTCACTCAGCACTACTAATTCAGCACTGATTATATCCTATCTTTTATTGTCCTTTATGTAATTAAATAATATTTTAAGGACTCACTATGTATACTAGAACTAACATGAGTGACATAATGATGAACAAGGCATGTCTCTATTGTCTCGGATTTTGTTGAAAGTATTTATGAAGAGGAAACACCTTGAGGGCTGGTCAGAAGACTGCTTACTCACACTTGCTGTTCAGAAGTCTTCCTGGTGGAAGTTACATGCATGAGTTTCCTTCTTTCCTCCAAAGGAAAGAGAAGACTCAGCTAGGCCCACAGATAGGAAGTCTTAGCTCGTGCAAGGAAATCACAGTAGGATGGTATGTTAAACTAGAATGTTGACTTAGTTCTCCCTGTAACTACTTCCTTTCTCTTTATTCTAAGTAGATGGACTCTACTTCGTAAGGGAGGAATGGAGAAATACAAGGCGGGTGCCTAGCATTGAGGGTGTTGTCAACTATCCCCAAGTATTTGAACCTTATCTTACAAGGAGCCATCTAAGGCTTTTGGTAAAGGGAAGGAAAAGACCAAATTTACATTTCAAAGGTGTCAAACTGTCTTCAGTAGTAAAAGATTGTAAAGTTAGATAAACCAAGAGTGATTTGCCTATTTAGTATCTTGTCCATTTTTAGTATTTGTCCTAGATTTTTCATTTTTTAACAAAAAAGGAATTGCCTGTATACTTCCACTTCTACCAGGTTCTCTGAAGCCTTCTTGCTGTTTGTCAGTGAACTCAATTGTGACCTTAGTACATGGTTAACTCTGAAAGTCATAAAAGGCGTCTCCCTTTCAAGAACAGCATGCGGGGCTCACCATGGAACAGCCAGTTGGTGGCTACATCTACGTCATCAAGTTCTCAGATGGCAGGGGAAGAAGTGTTTGAAACCACTCCCCTGTCTAATGTACCAGCACTGTGTCAGTCTCGGAGATAGAGGGAACCATTATAGACAGTCAAAAAAACAGAACGGTAAAGGGAAATGTACAGGCAATAATAGGAATATAAGTTGGTTGGTCTTCACTGTAGAGCATAATGAGAAATCTCAATATTTACTATGGTAGTTTTGTCATCTATTGTATGGTATAAATCTATAATTATTTCTGTATTTTTATTTTGTGCTCTTGTATTCAACAGTAAACTATTTCAGCAACCACGAGTTAAGAAAAAAGTAAAAGCACATGTTCAATGAAAAATTAAGTATTGAATTGTTTATTGAGAAAGTTGATAGTTATTGGGTAACTTGCATAAAATGGTGTCACTAACCAAATGAAAACCAGAAGATAAATCTGTGAAAAAGTTATCTATTTAAAAACTTAATATTTATACAACTTTGACAATTAAAAGAGAACAGATGCAAAAACTATATTTCCTTATCACTTTATGAAATAATGACTTTTTATAAGAACAAATGACTATTTTGTTCATCTTAAATTCATAATTTTCTAGTGCACATACCAAAAGTAAAGTGGTAATTATTAATATAGGTTTAATTAGCAAAAAAAAATTCTCAGTTAAATGCTGCCAGTTTTGTATCAGTTATCAGATGCTTCAGATATAAACCAGTTCCAATAATGGTCCTGTAAAAAACAAAACAAAAAACCTCATTAATGGACCCAAAGTAAACTTTTTTGAAAATTCATTTGGTTGGCAGTATTGTGAATGCTCTTCCAAATTTAGTTTAAAAAGAAGCTCAATTTTGGGCAGGAAATTAGTTTGTGATAATACAAATCTAAATTTTGGTGAAGCACAAACGTGGTATATGATTTCTATACCAAATTAAGAAATTTATGGAACTGAAATATATGTCCTTATATTTGTTTGTGGTACACACATATTTTATAAATACAGCTAAACATATGCTATTCTACTGATTAAATATATTTTTAACTAGAACCCTGAGTATATAAAAAATATATTAAAACTCTGTAATGGAGTTTCTGGAATTCAAAATGTTGAATATACAAACTAATTTTTCATGGTGCCACTTTTTTTTTCCTCTTTGCTACTCATCAGCAATTGGATTTTAGAAATGTCTGAACCCTTGAGGCACTCTGCAAATTAGCCTAAATAGCCTACAGTGGTTCTAAAACTCTTTGTAGACAATTCCTTTAAATTTTGATTAAATTTTGTTTAGCATAAGTTGAGAATTTTAATTTTATTTTTATTTAATTATTGTGAATACACAGTGGTTACATATATTTATATGATAAATGTGATTTTTTTTTTTTTTTTTTTTTTTTTTAGACAGGGTCTCACTGTGTCAAGCTGGCTAGAATGCAGTGGTATCATGATAGTTCACTGTAACCTCCAATTTCTGGGCTCAAGTGATCCTCCTGCCTCAGCCTCCCAAGTACCTGAGACTACAAGCATTTGTTACTACATCTGGCTAATTTTTCTACATTTCTTTCTTTTTTTTTTTACGTAGAGACAGGATCTTGCTCTTGTTTTGGCTCATCTCAAACTTCTGACCTCAATCAATTCTCCTGCTGTAGCCTTTCAACGTGCTAGGATTATAGGCATGACCCACTGTGCCCAGCCAAATGTGATATTTTGATACAAGCATACAATATATACTAATAAAACCAGAGTAATCAGAGTATCCATGATAAGCATTGATCATTTCTTTGTGTTAGAAACATTGCTATTCCACTTTTTTTGGAATTTTAAAGGATATCATAAATAATTGTTGGCTATAGTCATTTTGTTGTGTTATCAGATATTGCTCATTCTATCTAACTGTATTTTTATACCCATTAACCATTTCCCCCTTAACTTCCCCTCCCAGCTGCCCTTCCTATCCTCCTCCTCATTCTACTTTCTGTCTCCATGAGATCAATTGTTTTAAAATTTACTTCTGACATCTGAGTGAAACTGTGGGAGAATTGTCTTTCTGTACTCAGCTTATTTCATTTAATGTGATGTTCTCCAGTTCCACCCATGTTGTTGCAGTTGACAGGACTTCATTCTTTCTATGGATGAATAATATTCCATTTTGTATATGTACCACAATTTCTTTATCTGTTGATGGACACTTAGATTGATTCTAAATCTTGGTTATTGTAAATAATGGTACAGTAAACATGGGAGTGTAGATATCTTTTCAACATACTGATTTCCTTCTTTTGGATACAAACCTAGAAATGGGATTCTGGGTCATATAGTACTTCTGCTTTTAATTTATTGAGGAGCCTCTATGCTGTTCTCTATAGTGGTTGCATTAATATACATTCCCACTACCGGTATACCATAGTTTCCCCTTCTCTACACTCTTATCAGCATTTGTTATTGCCTATGTCTTAAAAACTAAGGCCATTGTAACAGGTAAAATGACATCTCATTGTAGTTTTGATTTGTGTTATTCTGACTAACGATGTTGAGCTTTTTTCCACATAACTGTTGGCCATTTCTATGTCTTCTTTCGAGAAAAGTTTATTCAGATCTTCTACTCAGTTTTTTTTTTTTTCCTTTTCTTTCTTTTCTTTTTTTTCTTTTTTGTTGTTGTTGCAGTTTTTGGCCAGGACTAGCTTTGAACCCACCACCTCTGGTATACGGGGCCGGCACCCTACTCCTTGAGCCACAGGCACTCTTCTACTCAGTTTTTAATTGAATTATAGATTTGTTTTTTACCTTGAGTTTGAGTTCCTTATGTAGTCTAGTTATTAATCCTTCATTAGTTGGAATAGTTTGCAAATATTTTCTATCACGGGGAGAGGAACCTGTGATCTTAAGTCCACAAGTGCCTTCAATGTCTTTAAGTATAGCCTTTCAACTATAAAATCCAAATTTTATAGAACAAATCCTTTTAATAAAAGGAGTACAGCAGAGATGAAGCTTTTCTTGCCCCTTTGGTGCTTAAGAAAGAACAATCTTGAAATCTGAAGGCTGCAGGTTCCCCACTCCAGGGATCATTTCCACAATGTTTTCTTTGAGAAATTTCATAGCTTTAGAGCTTAGATGTAAGTCTTTAATCCATTTCAATTTGATTTTTGTGTATGGTGAGAGATAAAGGTCTAGTTTCATTTGTCTGAATTTGGATATACAGTTTTCCCAGTACCATTTATTGAAGATACATATCCTTTGACATATGTGTCAATGTATGTTCTTGACACAAATGTCAAAAATGAATTAATTATAGATGTGTGCATTTATTTCTAGGTTCTCTGTTCTGTTCCATTGGTCTATGTGTCTGTTTTTATGCCAGTGCTATGCTGTTTTGATCACTATAACTCTGAGTATAATTTGAAGTCAGCTAAAGAGACTCTTCCAATTTTGTTCTTTTTGCTCAGGATGGTGTTAGCCAGTGTTGGTCTTTGTGGTACTATATAAATTTTAGGATATTTTTTTCTACTTCCGTGAAGAATGTCATTATATTTTGATTAAAGATTATGTTGAATCTATAGATTGCTTTGGGTAGTATGGACATTTTAATAATATTGATTATTCCAATCCATGAGCTTGGAGTATCTTTCCATTTTACTCTTCAGTTTCTTTCACCTATATTTTTTAGTCTTCATTATAGAGATTTTTCACTGCTTTAGTTAAGTTTATTTTTTTGTATTTTATTTGTAGCTATTACAAGTGAGATTACTTTCTGGATTTCTTTTTCAGATTGTTTACTGTTGACACATAGAAATGCTACTGAGGCTTGGCACCTGTGGCTCAACGGGCTAAGGCACCAGCCACGTACATCTGAGCTGGCAGGTTCGAATCCAGCCCGGGCCCGCCAAACAACAATGACGGCTGCAACCAAAAAATGGCCAGGCATTGTGGCGGGCGCCTGTAGTCCCAGCTACTTGGGAGGCAGAGGCAAGAGACTCACTTGAGCCCAGGAATTGGAGGTTGCTGTGAGCTGTGATGCCACAGCACTCTATCCAGGGTGACAGCTTGAGG
>CAUYRH010068558.1:0-38111 GCA_963574655.1 Perodicticus potto
CTAAATGTAGAATACAAATGTCTTCATATAGTGATTAAAAGGCCATGAAGGCTATGTTAAACAGTTTGATGAAAATATTTCAGATTATATATGAAGTCAGCACATTGTGCCCCATGACTGCACTAATGTACACAATTATGATTTAATAAAAAAATACATAAAAAAAATTAAGATTGGGATTAAGTGAATAATCTTATTAAAATTAATTTTAATTTCTTACTTTAAAAATGTGGTTATGGGAAAATTTACATTAAGATACGGAGCTCACATTGCATTTCTGTGGGACAGTGTTGGTTCCACAGCCACAGCCTGGTTCTCTGTGTGTTTCCGTTCCAGCAGCGTTAGCATTAGCTGGACACTGAGAGAGGCATAGACTCCCTGACCCCGCTGAGACTTAAAGTGAATCAGGATCTGTCGTTTAACAAACTGCTCAGGTAACATGTAGGCACAATGATGTGGAGAACACTGATCTGTAGATGAACTTTTTGGGTGTTGAGGTGAAGACCAAAACAGGGAAAGAGGGGGTGCAACTGGGTTGTTTTGTGGTTTTGTTTTTATCCAGTTTGGGGTATGGTTTCTAGAGAATGTCCTCCCTAAGTCTAGGCAAAGTCTTCATTAGAAAAATTACAATTAAGTCCAATTTAAAGGAATGGTTGGAACAGCCTTGTAGATATAGTTGGAAAGACTATTATAGGCAGAAGAAACAGGAGAGCAAAATTCCCAGGCAGGCACCTTTAAAGAGAGAGCCTAAGCCCTAAGCCCCCTATATCAAAAGGGAGTTAAGGTGGGAAGCCGAGGCCACACCCTCTTCCAAATGAATAGTTGTTATTTCACAACCTTGTGTCAAAATACACATTATCCAGACCCTCAGAGAAAGATGAAAGCCTCAAGCTTCTCCAAATGACTGTCCCCACAAACACTCATAAGTAAATTCTTTGCTGGTCTTTCAAGATGTATATCCCTCCCATAAATAGAGACGTGCCAATTATAACTTCAGGTCTGCAATCTAAGTCTAGCTCCTTAAACTAAGGTCTGTTGATTCCACACTGATAATGTCACTTCCAAGCTTATCTTCCCAGATGCATCCCTTGCCTCCCTGCCCCCTTTCTACATACCTGAACCCCTTTAAGGAAATGTATAAATTACTAAACCTCCTGAAAACTTCTTCAGGGGGAAGAAAAAAACCAGGCATGGATTTATCTTGGTTTGCATTTTTCCTTCATGAGACGGAGGTAAGACATCCTTGCCATACCCTGCTCCAACCATTGATTCTGCAGTAAAATGAACAATCTTTGTTGTTTTAAGTAAATTGTGAAGTTACTGTTGTTTAGCAATAAATAATTGAAACTCACTTATATTATGATGTCACATTAATCTATTCCAGCTTTCACTGTTGTTGCTCAGAAGTCATCTGTCAGTCTAAATTATGTCCCTGTGCTCTTACTTTGCCTTTGTGCTTCTCTGAAGAGTTTATTTTGTCTTTTACATTTTTCAGTTTCATTCTGTTGTATCCAATGTCATTTATTTTTATTTTTCTTATTTGGGTTCACTGGGCTCCTTGAAACTCTGCTTTGACCTTTTATCCTATCTAGAAAAATTTTAAATATTGTCTGTGTTCCGTCCTCTCCCTTGTCCTGGAATTCTAAATATTGGCACATTAGTGAGTATTTGTTAGTTATAACAATCTAATATTTAGAGGTGCAAGGAAGGAGAGAAAATGTAGCAGGAAATATTTGAAGTGATGACCAGAATTTTTCTGGACGTAGTCACTCTAATCTCCTCAGTTGTGTCCAATATATTATTAAGCCTATCCATTGACCTTTTCATTTTCAATTATATTTTTCATTCTTAAAAGTTTACTTTCTTCCTGCACAAGTATGCAGGATCACTCTTTGTAGTGTCTTTTACTTTGCAGATCTTTTCAAGCCCAGCTTTTAATTTTTACTATTATATGTTGGTTGTCATTTGTGATTTCTTATTCCCAGGAAAATTAATTGCGGGAAGTTTTTTGAGGTCTACAATGCAGGCAAATTCTTCCAGATAGGATTTGAGTTTGCTTTTGTAAGGTGCCTGGGAGCCATCCCACTCTGCACACTCTAAATATCCTGCTCAAATTTGCTCGTGTGATTTTGGGCGAAACCTTTGCAAGAATTAGCTTGTCATTACTGTTTGTCTTCCTTTCCCTCCACCCCCTTTTCCTCGGCTTTGCTTACTGCCAAAGCAACTGAGCAATTTTCTTTGCAGTCTTCTATTAGGATGTGTGTGTGTGTGATAATTTTTCTTTCAGTTAATTCTTACACTGAGAGTGGAACCCATTGGGGTCCCAGCTTTATGGGGGGGAAGCCTATTATTAGACCACCCACTTTGTCTCTACAAAGTTCTACATATCCTAATGAGAACTTGAAAATCACCGCTCAAGTTCCCACTTTGGCAAGTGCCCTCAGGCCAAAAGGGCTAAAAGCACTTGGCTTCCTATTAGAGCTTCCAGCTTTCACTTAGATTTTGGCTTCAGACTTTCTTCCTATCTTGCAGCTCATCAGTGCTTTTAGGAAGATGTGTTTTTCTTGTTTTTGCCAAAACTTTTAGTCATTTTTCATGGAAAAATTGAATCTACTACCTAGCCCACCATATGAATAAAATGCCTTTCTCCCTGTGTGGCAGGCACAGTCAGGCCTTCTAACTCCTCTGCAGCACCATTTAGGTCCTCTGGGCCTTGTTCCATGTGGATTTTATAAACATGAATTTAAGCCAATGGCCAGATTTGGAATAAGGACGAAAGGTTCCCTAGATCCATTAGACAGAGCAGATGGGATCTGCTTCCCGCACCATGCCATCATGGAGAGAATGGGATCCGCAAAAGGAAGTTTGGAAATTAAGGGAGTTTCTAGCAGTGAAACCAACATTATGCTGACTTCTTTTACACACATGGTATGTTTAATCAGAAAACAGAATTTAAATGCCATATAAATGGCCTTTAATTGTCTTTGGCTTTTGTTTAAAAGAGAGGTCCCCTATGGGTGGCCATTTGTTCATTTGCGAGCATAAAGTTTCTAAGTGCTGTCTAGGGTGACAGTTCACTTGTGGTGGGATGGCTCATTAAAAATACAGATGGCTGTTAGCTGGACTCTTATCTTTATTAAATTTAAAACCATAAAAAATTTCCAGGAGATAAGAAAATTAGATAATTTAAAATAGTGTACAGGAGAGGAGATTTTCCCTTAGAATATAAGTGTTGAAAAAGTATTTGAGAAAGTGTCCAGGCACAATTTTATCTTAATTTTTCCCTATATTTATTTCTCATAACAATACATCTTACTCTGGCCTCCAATGTTGAGAAATGCTTACGTGTGTTTTACAGTCTTAAGAAATACACAGCAGTTCCCAAGGGTATAATTTCAAAAGAAAAATCTTACAAATTTAGGATCGAGTGACATTTGAGAAAAATTGTCAATTACTATGGATATAACGGTAGAGCCTGGGGCAGGGACAGAAGGCCTAACACTCTGCACTGTCCACATTATTCTTTGCCAAGTGCCAGAGACAACTGCTTTCCCCTTCTGAGCAAAGAGGTAATTGGGTTTCTCGGTAAGATTTCCATGTGTTGGATTACAACACCCTGTGGATTTGGCAACTTCTGATGGATCTGGGCATGATGTCTGGACACCAGAGACTAGTGTGACTAGGATGTCATCTTGCATGGGGATCTGTGCCCTGGGGGACATTCTGCTCTTGTTGGTGGCAACTTTAACAGACTCATAAGATCTTCTCTTTTGAGAAGCTTGAATGTGAGATAAGAGAGCCAAAAATAGTAGAAAAAAACAGAATCCAAAAGATGCAGAGAAAGGAGGCTGTGAGCAGTGAGTAGTGAAGGTGCAGAAGCTGTGAACTGGCAGAAGCAGAGAGAGGAAAGTTAGAGCTGCCCCAGAAAACAGAAAGTGGTGAGCTGAGAAGAAGGCTGCTAGGGACTGGTGTTATTGCGGGGACACTGGTCTTGTTGGAGTTTCTTGAACAGCAGCCAGCACTCTGGGAGAATATTTGCTTACCACATCTGCTTTTTATCTTGAGTTGCTCATTGATCGTTTCAACAAAATCTCATTACTTTAAGAAAATGAATTCCTGTTACTTGATAACTGAATGATATTCCTCAAACCAGCTCTGGTGGAAAATTGACAATGACAAAGTGGACATTTTAATAAATTTTTCATGAGCAAATTAGTCAAGGTGGCATAGTAGGTGTATTATGTGAGACCCTTTCCTCTTCTTAAACCCAAAGCAATGATAGATTAAAATATGGATATGTATTTAAGTCAAACATTTAAAAAGAGAAACAAATTAAACCACAATCTAAAATCAAGTTGTGTACTTCTAGAACCCAGCCCAGCTAAACTTGAGTGATGTAGGAACACTTGCAGAACTAATGTGGCTGGGGGCCGGCTGAGGAAACAGCGGAGGATCCTGGGGGTTCTACACCTGTGTGTTCATGGAAGACACGAGTTCTCCAAGTGAGCTGGCTGTGACCAGCTTCCCTGCTTTAAAGCAACTGAAAGGAAGATGAAAAAACCGTGTCTAGTTTCTGCCCATGGCCCACATCGTAGAGAGGAGGAGGCTGACTCTGCATCTCCAGCAGCATGGGGCCCCGTTCCCCACCAGCTCAGTGACAGGAACAATCATAGCCTTCATGTCACCTTGGGACAGAACCATCAGGAGCTGGATGGAGGCAAATGGAAAACCGCTATGAGCTCAGAGCCATAGAGAAAAACAAAGAAGCAGACAAACTCCTGCTGGAACCGAACTGAGCAGAAGACACAGTTCTGAATCAAGACTGCAGCATCAACTCTTACCTGAGTCTCCAGCCTCCCAGTGGTGCTGCAGATGTTAGGCTTGCCAGCCCCATAATTCTGCGAGCCAATTCCTTAAATTAAACTTCTCTCTGTCTACACACACACACAGACACACACACACACACTCAACACTTCAAACAAGAAAAGGAGAGGGAAAAGGAGAGAGGAAGTTTCTAGCTACTGTGACCTTCATTTTCATTTTTTCTTTTTTTTTCTATGAACTAAAAATAAAATCCTAAGCCCTCTGCTAACTGATGGACCCCTTTCAGCCAAGGGGGGAACCAGAAACTCTTTAAAACTGTGTTCCTAGTGGTGCTGGCTGGGAGAAAGCACAATTGCAAATGCATGATTTCCCTTCATAAATATTCATGACTTCTTCTACAGCTTGTTGAATATGTATATTTGACAACCTCACTCAACATAAAATCTTGTTCCTTTTGTCTGCCCTTTGCGCACCTGTGCCTGGCCTCTGGCAGGGGCTCAGCTTCCCACCTTATTGGACTGGCTGCCTAACAGGTTGCTACTCTATATGAGAACTAAAGTTCTCCTTTTCCTCAAATATAAATCTCATTAATTTTTTTATGTTTAACCTCTCCAACCTCCACTCTCTGACCCCTGTTCTCCCCAAAGGGAGGACTGTGACAGCAAATGGTGAGACCCATCAGGCCTTTCTATTCATTTAAGGAGCTCCCTACTCTGCTTCCCCGGAAGACAGGTCCAGCCACTGGTGTGAGTTTAGGTGGTACATAAAACACACTCCTTTGGGAAGGGCTCACAGTGGGACTAGGTTATGCATTGGGGGCACAAAGATTTGGGGTTACTTCTTTCTTGAAAAATGCGAAGCCCTTTAGGGAAGACAGAACAAAGGACAGAACATTTCAACACAATGTGATGGACATGGAAGGTAGATAGAGAGACCCGGAACTCATCATTGGGAGGGAGGCAGGGAAGGGAGGTGAGGTTTCTGGAAGAGCAGTCACCCTTGAGCTGACGGAAGTGTAAGAGTTGCCAGACAAGCTTATGCCAGCTCAATTGAGGCCGAGGGCCATTTTTAAGCCACTTAAAAGTTGTTCTGACCACTTACTTAGCCACATTTATTCTATCTCCAAATTCAGCAACTACATCATAGCAGTAAATTGTATAGTTCTTACAGACAAACACTTTGATTCCAGCCTATTAAACTAGTCATGAAAACTCCCAAATAGCTCCAGCACATTAGGTGGATTTAACATCTTTATTTTAGGGAAGTCCAAGCTGTAGAGACTGTTTCACTTATTCTCATATAAAATATCACTGAAAGGTTAGATATGGTGCACAGTGACGTTCTGTAGGCAACCTTTCCGAAGCTAAAACTGAAAATAATGGACGTGACATTTCTCCCAGGAAATCACAACGACCAACTTTGAAACTTTTGGGGACTTGGCAGTTTTAACCTGTCTCAAATCTGCCAGTTTCCTCTGATTGGAGTTGTGAATATTTCAACTGGACAAATTGTCAAGGGACACGAGTTTCTCCCGATGGCAAGAATTCAAGGGAAGGAGAAAGAAAGATGGAGGGAGGGAGAGAGAGAGAGGGAAATTGATCATTAAAAGAGGTCCCATTTTCTCATTACTGATGAAAAGTAATTGAAGGAATTAAATAGTCGATCTCTTTCTAAAGAGGCACCGTGGTATAGCAGGGAAAGTTCGGAGGAAAATCTGAATCCAAACGCCTTTCTATTGCATATGGCTGTGCAATCGTGAATTTCAGTTTAGTTATCTTAAAACACCGATTTTAAGCAGAGCCCCTGCCAGAAGCCAGGCACACATGCTTCCAAGGGCAGACAAAAGGAGAAAAATTTCATATTGCGAGAGGTGAAAAAATATACATACTTTCTTCTTTAGAACAAGTTTTAAGTTGCTTAAAAAGTACCTGATTCATAGAGTTGTCACGAAGATTAATAACTTAAAACACATAAAGTAATGAGAAGAATTGCTATTATGATAACAGTATTATTGTTCGTATTTGTTGTAGTACTAAATTTTTGATATTATGGAGAGAAACACAGAAGGAAAAGTAAGTCTAGTTACATCAATTTGGGTTAGACAGCTACGACTAATTTGCAATCCATTGGGATTACTTGGAGAAACAAATGTTTGTGAATTTCCTAACATGGCCATAACAAATTATCTGGTATAGAAGAACAGAAATTTATTCTAGAGTTCTGGAGGTCTAAAGTCAGAAACCAGGGTTTGGGCCAGGCTGTTCTCCCTCCAGCGGCCCCAAAGAGATCCCTCCAGGCTGTTCTCCCTCCAGCGGCCCCAGAGAGATCTGTTCTCTGCCTCTTACAGTTCCGTGGACACAGATGTTCTTTGGCTCTTGGCCATATCACTCCACTCTCAACCTCAATGTTCACACTCCCTCTCCACTTCTCTGTCTTTTCCTCTGTGTATCTGTCATGAGGACACTTGTCTATGGAGTAGGGCCAATGTTGGATAATCCAGGATAGTCTCAAACTACTAAACTTGATTATATCTGCAAAGACCCTTTGTCCAATAAGGAGATGTTCACAGGTTCAGTGGTTAAAGACATGGGTATTATGTGTGCGTGTGTGTGTGTGTGTGTGTGTGTGTATGTGTACATTTATTTGTTTGTGGGGGCTGCCATTCAACTCACCACACATATATTTGTGTGTGTGTGTGTACAGGTGAGCAACATTTTTTTTTTCCGAGAATGCATATGTGCAGTCAGAAACCCAGGGGAGTCTCAGGTAGTATGTAATACATGTTGACTTTTAGTTAAAAAGACAGCAGGCCAGGGCAGTCAGGACTAGGAAGAACACACCAAGACACCTCAGGTGACCTGGAACCTGCGTCAGTGTCTACGATATGCTCAGTGCTTACCTTTGCCTGCTTTCCTTTTCTTAACCTCAACCACCTTTAAAATCAGACTATTTGGACTTCATACATTATGAGGACCAAAATAGATGAATCTACCTTGACAGCACATTTGGAAACATCTACATGCCACACACTTGTCCTCCTTCCTCACCGAAATGCCACATCCTCAGTCCAGCTTCCCTGACTCTCCACTCTGCTCATGCTTCCAGCACCTTCTCTCGTGGCATGTGGCACTTCCTTAGCACCCAGTGTGAACATACAGACATCAGGTATCATCACATTGTGACTAACGTCTTCCTACCCCACTCAACTGTAGACACTACATTTACCTAGGACTGAGCACAGCACTGGGTACGTGGGAATCACTCCTACTTGTGGTGTAGGAAAGAATAAATGTTTCTCAAAGGTGTGACCCTCGATGATGTTCACTTTGTGAAAAATGAATAAGACACCTATTCCTACTATGAAACTTGTTGCTGCATTAAATATAAACTTGCCACAGTGAAGTCATTGAATAAGTGAAAGACTGGAAGAATGAAAGACTAGCCCCAAAATCACAATGAATCAACATGTTGACCAGTTTGATGAAAACATTTCAAATTGTACATAAAACCAGCACATTATACCCCATGATTGCATTAATGTACACAGCCATGATTAATAAACAAACAAACAATGAATTAAGAATGAAAAAATCACTTGATTTTATTCAAAGTAGTTCAGAATAATTTAATGTGCGGATATGTGTCTTTTTTTTCCTAACCATGGATGATTCTTAAAGCACAATGTTATGGTAGTGATAAAGGCCAAATACCTAGAGTTCGTATTGTATTTTCCAAAGACTTCTTATGTATTTTCTCTTAGAACGGTTGTCAAAGTCAGTAAGACAATCTCTTAACATTTGACATAAAAAGTGGCATTGCTTACTGCTGTCTACAGGAAAAGAAAGCTATGCAGGTCACATATAGTTTCTCCCTCAGGTGTTAGTTGACTTTAGAGGCACAAGGAGGCTGATGTCATCCGCAGGGCTGTGGTTACTTGGTTGTGAGTGTCATTGATTGTTGGACACTTAGAGACTTGTTTATTGGAATCAATTTATCCTTAATGGACTTACTGAGGAGTGAAAGTGATTGGTTTATTTGCAAAAGTGTATTCATGGAGAAGCTAGGAAGAGACAAAAAAGTGTTCTAGGTAGGGTCTCAGAGGGAACACGATCCCACTGACACCTTGATTTCAGACTTTTAGCCTCTAACAGTGTAAGAAAATCCATTTTTATTGTTTGAAGCCACTTTGTAGTATCTTATCATGGAAGCCACAGGAAACTAATACAGTTGGCAGGAACTCATGCCATAAGCAGTGGATTTAGGCCATAGCCACTTGAGGGATGTTGGTGTCTCACACCAGATTTAGAACAGAGTTGGTGGGAATTGGTCAGATTCTGTATATGTTTTGAAGGGAGAACCAACTGGATCTGCTGATGGATGGAATGTGAGGTGTGAGAAGACAGAAGTCAAGAATGATTCCAAGGGTTTTTGCCTGTACAACTGGAGTTACTATTTACTAAAATAAGAAAGGGAAGGGGTTTGATTCAGAAATTTGTTTTTTAAGTTTGAGAAGTCTACTGGATAACAAAATGGAGAGGTCAAATACAGATTCAGCTGTATGTGTTTGGAGGATGGGGGAACTTCAGTTGGGAAAATAAAGTTCTGAGATCATCTACAGATGGCATGTAAAAGCATGAGACTCAGAAAGATCTCACAGGTGCTAAATATATAAAGAAAATAAAAATAAATCTAGGATTGAACTCTGTGAGGTAAACAGGACATATATCACATATTACAAAAAACAAAACAAAAACAAAAGTCTCAGAAAAGTTAACAAACTTGCTCATAGGAAGGTAACTAGAAATAATGCCAGGATTTCAAATTAATTTGTCTATTACCAAATTCTTCCTTATTTTTAGTAATGCAGCATCTCCTATGTAAACTTTACTGTGAGAGGAGAAGTTTGGTCAATACAAACTGGTTCCAACCTGCTTTCTTTCTTACTGTACCCTTTGAAAGATGTAAGAACTAAAATAAAATTTCATTTTTAGTTATTTTTTAGAAATATGTCTTTTTCTTCTGGCTTTCTATATTAGCCTGCAATGTCATCTTCATGTGAAACATTTAACATCAAAAATAAGTTTGTGCTTGAGAAAATCTAAGAAAACTTCATTAATTACAGACATAATTCTGGACTTCATTAAAGTGAAAGTATGCTTTGAAAGTCTTATCTGATGGTATCTTTTAGATATATTTCTTATCACTTGGGAATGGATAACGTATGGTTGGTTTCTTGTATATTGGCTTACATAGTTGTTATCCTAAAACTGGTTTGGTGAGGTGCTCAATGAAGTTTTGTTGAATTAAATATATTTCACATTCCTCCTTGCTAAGTAATGGCATAGTTTTAAAAAAAATTTCAGATTGTTATGGGGGTACATAAAATTTAGTTACACAGTTTCCTTTTGTGTGGATAAAGTCAGAGTTATAGGTGTATCCTTTTCCCAGAAAATGTGGAAGATATCCGTACAACGTATCTGTTGAGTGGGAACACATCCATCCCCTTCCACTCTCCTCTGACTTAAATTTCATTGAGTTTTGCTTCCATATGAACTTATAGGTGTTGAGAAACTAGTTCCAATTTAATGTTAAGTACATGTGGTGTTTGTTTTTCCATTCTTTTTTTTTTTTTTTTTTTTTTTGGAGAGACAGAGTCTCACTTTATTGCCCTGAGTAGAGTGCCGTGGCATCACACAGCTCACAGCAACCTCCAACTCCTGGGCTTAGGCGATTCTCTTGCTTCAGCCTCCCAAGTAGCTGGGACTACAGGTGTCTGCCACAACGCCCGGCTATTTTTTTGTTTTTTGCAGTTCGGCCGAGGTCTGGTTTGAACCTGCCATCTTAGGTATATGAGGCCAGTTCCCTACTCAATGAGCCACAGACGCCACCCTGTTTTTCTATTCTTACAGTACTTCATTTAAGAGGACGGTCTACAATTCCATTTGAGTTGTTACAAATGATACTAGCTCGTCTTTTTTATGGATGAGTAGTATTACATGGTATACACACCATATTTTACTAATTCAGTCAGGTACACTTGGGTTGGACACTTGGGTTGTTTCCATGCACTTGTGATTGTGAATTGAGATGCTATGAATGTTTAAGTCTTTTTTTTTCCTTTGAGTAAATCCCTAGAAGAAGAATTACAGGGTCAAACGGTAGGTCTTCTTTTAGTTCTTTAAGGAACCTCCATACTACTTTCCATAGAGGTGGTACTAGTTTGCACTCCCACCAATAGTGGATGAATGTTCCTTTCTCTTCACACGCACACCAGCATCCTTTGCTTTGGGACTTCATGATGTGAACCATTCTCCCTGGGATTAGGTGGTATCCCAGTGTGGTTTTGACTTGCATTTCCCTGATGATTAAAGATGATGAGCATTTTTTCATGTGTTTGGTGGTCATTAGTCTAACTTCATAAGAAAGGTTTCATTCATCCGCTTGCCCACTTTTCAATGATGTAGTGTGGTCTTTTCTTGCTGATTTGCTTATGTTATTTGTAGATTCTGGTTATTAGCACTTTATCAGATGCATAGTGTGCAAATATCTTATTGGAGGAAAAGGAAGAAAAGAGGTACTATTAAAAACCTAATATTAGAAGCCTAATGAATATACCTATTAAATTATTTTATATCAAGTGAGACCTTCCTAAAGTAATTAGCAAAAAATAAAAATACTCATTAATATACTTTTCCTGGCACAATGACAAGATTAATCAGCTCACTTTTCTTAAGCAGTTAAATGAATTTTATAAAATGTTAAAATTAAACATTCTGAAAGAATATGGTAATTGTAAACACTTTTCCTTGGGGTTACATTTTGAAATATTACACAATAATGGAACAGGAAATGATTTTTATTAACCAGTGGATAATTAGGAATCAGAAACCATGACTCTTGTTTTTGAGATTCATTTGAATTTTCTCTAGGCACTTTCTTCATTTATGCTTCATTTATTTCATCTTTTAAGGTATTGTTGATTTTTAGCTCTTCTACCCTTGACACAGAATTATGAGGCTTGCATACTAATAGTTCCCCTGAGTAGTGAAAGAATATTAACTATTTTGAGATTATTACCCTTGTGATAATACTATTTCAATTGAGCAAGAGAAACATGACTAAAATTACAAAACACAATATGTAGCATGACAAACTTGTATATATTTACAGTCTTATTTTTCAGTGGCATTGTCATTATACTTTTATATATAATCTTCTTTACAGTTTAAAAAAATTTTCATGTTATAAATCAGGTTATTGTGCCTAACACAAAAAGGTCTTGTGGCTAACAAAAAAATTCCACACAAAAGTTCGAGTGAAGAAGAGTAAATATCAATTTTTACCTATCATGTCAAATCAGAGACATCAGATTTCTATGTCACTTAAAAAAATTTTTCTTTGTTAAGTGACACATACATAGATCATGAATGCATTTATGCCTTTGTGGGATTCAATGTGTTGATTATTTGTACAAATTGGAGTGCTTACATCCTACTACTTAACATAGGTTTCACCTAATTTACTTAATCACAATGTTAAGATATTTGTGTTCTATGCTTGATAGATTTGACTTGTACCCTTGCAATATGCTCCATAGGTGTGTTACCACCATTAACCCTCCCTCTATCGAACCACCCCCGTCCCTTCTTATCCCCCCTCCCTCCTTCATCCTGGGCTATAGTTGTTATTCATCTTTCATATGAAAGTGTGAGTGAATATAAATTGGTTTTGTAGTAGTACTGAGTACATTGGATATATTTTTTTCCCGTTCCTGAGATACTTTACTAAGAAAAAATATGGAATACTTCACGAATTTGCGTGTCGTCCTTGCACAAGGGCCATGCTAATCTTCTTTGTATTGTTCCAATTTTAGTATATGTGCTGCCGAAGCAAGCACTCTATGTCAATTTTTAATGAAATATCTTTTCCTAAAATATTCTTGTAATAAATGACAGATAATGCAGACTTCTCAGTAGGTTGTTCCCCAGGTAAACTGTGATGTAAGGGCTTGGCGCCCATAGCTCAGTGGTTAGGATGCCAGCCACATACACTGGGGCTGGTGGATTCGAACCTGACCTGGGCCTGCTAAAAACAACAATGACAACAACAACAACAAAAATAGCCAGGTGTTGTGGTGGGTGCCTATAGTCCCAGCTACTTGGGAGACTGAGGCAAGAGAATCACTTAAGCCTGAGAGTTTGAGGTTGCTGTGAGCTGTGTTGCCATGGTACTCTAGCAGGACCTACATTGTGAGACTGTCTCAAAAAAAAAATGTGATGGGAGTAGAATGTCATGGCATCTGTCTTTTCTATTTGTGGGTTTGTGTCCCATTTTCTTGTTTTCTACCCCTCATTTCTCCTTTTGCAGATGCAACTTTCTTTCCACCCATCCTCTCCTTGCTCTCAGTTTTATGAAAATAAGGGCTAAGGAAGGGCCTTGATTTTAGTCTGTTTTTCTCTGTGTGAATTTGAGCTAGTACATTGTTCCTTCTATGGTTATTTACATTTTAAGTCTTAGAAATATGTATCAAAGAAAAAGCTTTCCTCTTAGTAACCTACATTTACCCTTAACAGGTGGAGGCAGAATAATTTCCAAGCAGAAAATCAAGTTTCATTTAGTGTCTCTGTGATTGTACATACAATGCTTATGATGGGTCCGGATGACTAGAATCATAATGAACATGTCTATTTAAAATGGTTGTGGGATAAAGAGAGGAGATGTTTGAAGAATTTTGACTTTGAGAAACACAAGAATATGTAAGAAAATTTTGAGACTTTTAAAAAAATCAGCATATTTAGTTCTGACTGAAACTCTCAAAGTTACTCTGTGAGGTCTTTGTTTCTTGACTTTTATCTTTTTTCTAGAGAGAACCAAGGTCTTTATCTTTAGTTGCTTATTTTATTGAAATGGTTATAGTTTACTTATATGCTTATTCTTTCCAGAGTCCAAAATGGTGAGTGAGAATTATGTAATACTTAAATAAGAAACCTAAAAAAAGAAGAATGACCTATAAATGCTGATCATTTGTTTCTAAGGTATAGCTATCATCTCATAAGATACATTGTGTCTGATAGATATGTTCCAATGGAATGGAAAAATAGTCTATCTAGCAAATAGTTGTTGGAAAATCAAATATAAAATCTGATTTATGTGTATATTGGGAAGCTCAAGAAATGGTTTCACCGCTAGTTTAACTCTGCCTCCTTGTGCATGCAGAATGCATTGAGATGGGGCCAAAAAGCTTCATAGAAAACAAGGCAGGACAAGTGTCTCTCCTAAATGGACTTGACCTGAAAAAATAATTTAGAATGTGAGTTTCTGTATCTTATAAAATATATTCTCATGGTATTCATTAAATAATTAGACAAATATTCCTCTTTGGAAAAATTTAAAAACCGTATCAAGTCATATTTAGGAATGAAACATCTCTCTAAAATGAATTTAAACTTTACACTCTAGAGTAAAATGAATATCCTACAGATCAACTTGTACAACAGAACAAATAGTGAAAAGATAAGACATACGAATCTATACTCAAGTGATTCTTGGGATGATTCCTTGAGTCTCAATTAAGACTATACTTACTGAAAGAGAAAACTTTTAGACTTAAAATTCCAACTTATGGCAGTGCTTATGGCTCAGTGGGTAGGGTGCCGACACCATATACCAAGGGTGGCAGGTTCAAACCCAGCCCGGCCAAACAAAAAAATAGCTGGACATTGTGGTGGACACCTTTAGTCCCAGGTACTCGGGAGGCTGAGGAAGAGAATTGTCTAAGCCCAAGATACCACGGCATTCTACTGAGGGCAACAAAGTGAGACTCTGTCTCTAAAAAAAAAAAAAAATTCCAATTTAACAAAAGGAATATTAAAAAATATTACAAAATTCTATGAAATATTTACTAAATATTCTCTATGTGTTGGCACCTCTTTGTAAAATTTTGTAATGAATATTTTATAAATAAAGGTACCTTTAGCTACAATTTTCCATTTTCTCTATGTATAGCAACTTAGGGATAGCCTTTGGGACACTCTGTAATATACTTACTATGTTATTTTAAATACCAAACAACTCTTAAGTGATTTTAAAGTTAATTGACTTTTTACAACAAAAATATTAATAGTGTACTGAGGGATCTGTGATATACGTAGGAAAAAAATATACCACAATAATAGCACAAAGATAGAAGAGGCTGTAAATGAAATTATATACCACTGTAAGATTCTTACATTGGATGTGAAGTCATGAATACTATTCAAGGTGTACTGTGATAAGTTAAAGGTAATGTAATATTTTCATAAATAGTTTCTGCAGTATAGGTGCCAGTTTCTCTTTGTAGATCTGGTAAAATTTGGCTGTTCAACAATCTTGTCTGGACTTTTTTTGTTGCTTTTCTGTTTTTGGTTAATCTAGCAAGAGGTCTGTTTTTGCTTATCGTTTCAAAGAATGATTTTTTGTTTCATTAATCTTCCATATAATTCTTTGTTACCAATTTCATTTAGTTCTGTTCTGACCCTAGTTATTTGTTTTCTTCTGCTGGGTTTGGCATCAGTTTGCTTTTCCTTTTCTAATTCCTGCATATTATTCATTTTATTGTTGATTTGAGACATTTCTCTTTTTTAATGTAGGAATTTAAGTGTGTGAATTTTCCCTCTAGGACTGCTTTTGCTGCATCCCACACATGCTGAGAACTTGTGTTCCCTTTGTTATTTAGTTTGAAGTATCTTATGATTTCCATCTTAATTTCCTCCTTGACCCAATAGTCATTCAGCAGTAGGTTGTTTAATTTCCATGTTTTGTGTAGAATTGAGTGTTTCTTTTGGTGTTGGTTTCTAATTTTATGCTACTATGGTGTGAGAAGATGCATGTTATACTTTCTCTCTCTCTCTCTCCCTTTTAAAAAAATATTGAGACATGTTTTGTGCCCTAAGACATGATCAGTCTTGGAGAATGTTTCATGTACTGATGAAAAGAAGGTATAGTCAGTAGTGGTTGGGTAGAATATTTTGTAAATGTCTATTAGGGATATTTGGTCTAGAGTTTCATTTAAGTCCTGTGTTTCTTTATTTATTTCTTGCTTAGAAGATCTGCCCAGTTCTGTCAGTAGAGGGTTGAAGTCCCCGGCTATTATAATGCTGCTATTTATCATTTTGTTTAGATCTAGTAGAGTTTACTTTATAAATCTGGATGTAACTGTTTTAGGTGTGTAAATATGTAAAACTGTATGTCTTATTGTTGAATTGTTTCCTTTACCATTATATGCTGACCACCTTTGTCTTTACTTTTGTTGCTTTGAAGTCTGTCTTATCAGACATGAGAATAGCTACATCAGCTTTCTTTTCATTTGCATTTGCATAGAATATTGTTTTTCATCCATTCACCTTGAGTCAGAATAAGTCCTTGTGAATTATATATATTTCCTGGAGACAGAAGATACTTGGCTTGTATTTGTTTTTATTTATTCAGCCAGCCCATATCTCTTAAGAGAGGAGTTAATCCATTCATTAATTTGAAAGAATTGATAAATGTGGTATATTTCTGTTCATTCTGTTGGGTGTAACTTTGCTGCTGTGTTTTGGCTCTTGAGTCACTGTGATATCTGGGCTGTGAACTTTACCATTTGAATGATTTTACCGTGGTGGGTGTCTATCATAGGGATAAGTATATAATGCAGATCTGAATATTTCCTGCTGGGTAGATCTGGTCTTGACAAATTCCCTTAGCATTTGCTTGCTGTGGGAGGATCTTAGGTGTGCCACAAAAATTTTAAAGATCATTAATTAAATTATTTTCAAAAGAAGTTCAAAGCACAGTAAGTACATTTTTTTTAACTCATGTTTTTTGATTAACATAATTTAAGTGTGCTATGGAAGTTTAAGAGTGCCCTGAAATAAAAAGGTTGAAAAACACTGTGAAGAAAGGTTCTAGCTTTTGGGAAGTGAACTTTCTGTATAGAATCGGCCTTCTGGTTCTGGTAGCTGACAGCTGCCTTCACTTATTCAGACCTAAAGATGGTAGTGATGAACTCCACTTCTAAGTCCTGGGGCCCAAAGTATAGCAGGAAACTTTGTGGTTTCCCCTCCCCCTGCACATACCTTTTAAATGAGTCATTTTATTGAACTATCTTCAAATTATTCTTACCTGAGTATCTCATTATTCTGTGCCTAGACGCTGACTGAGAGATACAACACAAAATCTATCAATTCTATTCCACAGAAGAAATTTTGTTTTTTCCCTCTGCTAATGGAGAGGTGGTAGGGTATGTATACACTATTAGTATTTGTTTCTTTCTTGAAATCACAATGCATGGAATGATAACTTAGCATTTCTCATTTTGCTTTCCTTGTGTGTATACTCCTGCATGTCACTCTCTTTTTAGCCTGATATGTTTCTTTAAGGCAGACCAGGCCACTTTCCTGGGTCAAGAGACTACCACTCCGTCCTCAGAAAAAAAGCAAGCATCTGTCTGCTTTTTACAGTGTATCAGTTAGGAATTCTGCTAACTCTGCTGATAAAGTACAAAGAAAATCATGGGTTAAAGCAGCAAGGAGTCTATTTCCTGTTAAGTAATGGGTAGCTCAGATTTTAGGCAGTTCAAGGTTGCTGTGTGTGGTAGATTGCAAAATTGGTCATAATTTCTTGCAACTCTTCTCATCAAGGGGGAAATCTGTTTCTTTGCCCCAAGATTCCAGACTGGCCTTGTGAGCAATAGCAGCATGTGACAAAATAATACTGTGCAAGTCCCAAGCATGAGCCTCAAAAGGCTTTGCCTACTTTCTATGGAGAGTGGGCTGCTTGTTGAATGAGAGACCACAACAGAAAGGCTTCCATTATTCTAACTGAGGTCATCAAAACGTGGTTAACTCCAGGTAATCTACCAGCTGACTAAAGATCCATGAGTGAGTGCAGCCAAGATTAATCAACACTAGTCTAGATAAGAAGAATCATCTAACTTATCTCAGCCCAAACTTTCAAAATGCAGAACGGGAGCGAAACAAGAGAGTTTGTTTTAAGCTAAATTTTGGGAGTGGTTGTTATGCAATAAATTCTAATATTATTCTAGTTCATCAGGGTCCTTCCTGCTCACTGCTCTGTCATTCCTGTGGTATGAGGGATATCCTCATATTTACAATGGGGCTGCTGAAGTGCTAACCATTACATCTGCATTCCAGACAGGAGGAAGAGAAGAAATGCAAAGGCACCTTCCATGTGGGAAGATGGGCTCTTTTTAAGGATCTGTCTCAAATGCACCACTCAAAGTTTCCTATACATTGTCTCATTAATTATGTGTATCTGAAAGGGAGATTGAGAAGGGTAGTTTTTATAGCTGAGCAAATTGCAATCCCCCCCCCCGAAAAGGGATCTGTCATTGAGTAGAAAAAGAAAAATTGAATATTAGGTAGCAGCTATAATTTTGCCACATTGTTATGAACCTATTAGGATTTTAGGACAGCTTAATTTTGAGTCGATTGATGAATGACTCTTGTTCTATTACATGGAATTTTAATGTCATAACTAGGTTGGAGACTTCATATATGACCTGAAAATGAATTTAGTGATTCCATGTTTGACTTTATTTCCATTTGGCCTCACCACTTTCCCAGGGGAGACAATGTGAAAGCTGATTGGGCTCTCAAAATTTTTTATTCCTTCTGAGATTTTGTAGTAAAGTAAAAAGGGCAAATAACAGAGGCACTGTTTTGAAATCTCAGAGATCAAACACTAGTCTGCATAACACTAGTGTAGTATAGATTGTTTAAATGAGAAAGGAGGGGGTGAAGGAAATTGTTAGTTTTTGGATCCTTTTAGTAGTTCAGAATGTTGTCAGTTTCTGTTTCAACTTCTACTACGTAAAGCTTACACTTGTGAAGCTTGTGGAGCTTTGGTGTAAAACCAAAGTAAACATGAATATGGTCCAACCTAGGATAAATGCACGTAAACACTGATGGCAAATAAAAATGAACATATATCTACTGAGCTTACCACATGTTTATCCTAAGTATCTAAGAAAGCAAAATGTTAAATAAAATTACCATGGATGTCAATCCTTGTCTAGAACTGTTGGAGATGCTTTAGAATAGCAATTTTGAAGTTATCCAGGGTGAGAGAACTATTTATAAAATTTTCCACCTTTCCATGTCTGATACGTGGTCATCCCACACATAAGTAGGACTAGTAGGTAGCTGATGCCTTATGGAACTCATCACCCAAGTTTCAGCACCCTGGGACGGGTCCCTACGTGGTTACAAGGTAAGTCTGCTAATCATATGTTCAGATGTCCTGGTAATGGAAATTGCTATCAAAATTTTCTAAACACTCTTGATTTCTGTACTTATCTCATTGTAGTGACAAATAGTTTGCAGGCCAGCAGCAAAGAAATAAAACATGCTTCGTGCCAGGGGAGTTTATAATCTTGCTGGGAAGGTAATAATTAAGGAAGGGGGAAATCACTATTTTATTAAGTCAGCATGTAAGAAAGTGTAAAGTGATGTCGCAATAAGATTATGTTTTAACTATCACAACAACCCTGTGAGGTAATATTATAATACCCATTAAGGATAAGGAAATTTAGGTTTAGAGAAGTTTTAGAACACATCTAAGATTGTATTGTTTGTTAGTGGGAAGTGTGTCTAATATCATGATTAGAATACCTAAAAATTATGTATGTGGTCATTGAAATGTCATTTGAAAGTCACCTGCAGGCCTTTACGAATTACAAAACTCTTACACAAGGTTGAAAAAGAAGTCTTTAGAATATTTTGGAGCATTGAGAGATTAGAGATGTGGAAATTTTTGAAGAGGTTGGTCCAGCAGGTCATGTTCTGAGCATCAAAACTAGGATACACCACCAGAGATGCTTCATTAAATTACTGGAAAAATGAGAAGAGACAAAGATAATTCTAGGTTTACACATCTGTTTCTCTCATACTCTGACTGTCTTATTAAAATATTTAAAGTTTTACTTACCTAATTATCACATAAATGCCTGCATGGAATGGTTATAATTTAATAATCCTGTCATTCTGCTCCCAGACTAATTGACTTATAATTATCACTGAATCTGAGATTAAATCTTCCTGATGAAGAAAATATTTGCAGGTATGCCTCCGACAAAGGTTTAATAACCAGAATCCACAGAGAACTCAATTGTATTAGCTACAAAAGAACAAGTGATCCCATCTCAGGGTGGGCAAAGGACTTGAAGAGAAACTTCTTTAAAGAAGACAGGTTCACGGCCTACAGAGACATGAAAAAATGCTCACCATCCTTAATCATCAGGGAAATGCAAATCAAAACTACTTTGTGATATCATCTAACTCCAGTAAGGTTAGCCCACATAACAAAATCCCAAAACCTGAGATGCTGGTGTGGATGTGGAGAAGAAGGGAACACTTTTATATTGCTGGTGGGAAAGCAAACTAATACGTTCCTTTTGGAAGGATGTTTGCAGAATACTTAGAGATCTAAAAATAGAACTGCCATTTGATCCTATAATTCCTTTACTAGGTATATACCCAGAAGACCAAAAACCACATTATAACAAAGATATCTGTACCAGAAGGTTTATTGCAGCCAAATTCATAATTGCTAAGTCATGGAAGAAGCCCAAGTGCTCATCGACCCATGAATGGATTAATAAATTGTGGTACATGTATACCATGGAATATTATGCAGCCTTAAAAAAAGATGGAGACTTTACCTCTTTTATGTTTACATGGATGGAGCTGGAACATATTCTTCTTAGCAAAGTATCTCAAGAATGGAAGAAAAAGTATCTAATGTACTCAGCCCTCCTACAAAGCTAATTTATAGCTTCCATATGAAGGCTATAACACAATTATAGCATAAGAATATGGGGAAAGGGGCAAGGGAGGGGAGGGGAGGGGGGAGGTTGGGTGGAGGGAGGGTTATTGGTGCGATCACACCTACGGTGCATCTTAGAAGGGTACAGGCAAAACTTACTAAATGTAGAATACAAATGTCTTCGTACAATAACTAAGAAAATGCCATGAAGGCTATGTTAAACAGTTTGATGAAAATATTTCAGATTGTATATGAAGCCAGCACATTGTACCCCATGATTGCACTAATGTACACAGCTGTGATTTAATAAAAATAAATAAATAAAAAAAGAAATCTCATTTTATTTTCTAAATGGATAAACTAATTGTGCTGACAATGTTTATGGAATAGGTATAATTTCCCAACTGATTTGGAATGCTGTCTATGCTTCCTTCTACATGTGGGTGGGTTTCTGAGCTTTTTATGATGTTACATTGTTTCACCTGTCTTTCTGGGAAAAGCATACAGTCTAACTTCTTCTAGCTTTGTGATGTATCTTGTCTATTTTCTAGGGTACCTTCTCCTATCAAACCTCCCATCCCACAATTTTGCCCTCTCCTTCTTTAGATATTAAAAATTTTTAAGTTTCTTGGCCCTTTACTCTTCCTTGTTAATTTTGGGGATAGCTTATCCACAGATATTCTGTGAAAATTTTGATTGAACTATTTAGGGAAAAAAAATCACATATTTGAAATGCAGATCTTCTGGCTAAGCACCCATAGCTCATTGAGTAGGGCGCCAGACACATACACCCAGGCTGGCGGTTTGATGGAGCTGGCCTGGGTCTGCTAAACAACAATGATAACAACAACAATAGCAAAAAATAGTCGGGCATTGTGGCGGGCACCTGGAGTTCCAGTTACTTGGGAGGCTGAGGCAAGAGAATCGCTTAAGCCCAAGAGTTTGGGGTTGCTGTGAGCTGTGATGCGATAGCACTCTACTGAGGGGGACATAGTGTGACTCTGTCTCAAAAAAAAAAATGCAGATCTGCTAATCCATAAATATGTTTTAGTATCTTTCAAATCTTCTTTTTATGCCCTCTGATAATCTTTTGTAATTTTCTCTAAGAAGTGCTCGTACCTCTTATGTTGGACTTATTTCTATGTTCTTTTTGATCTTTTATGGTATTATGATTAGAAACATTAATTGATTACACATCCTGAAATTCTAATGGAGTATTTTTATATTTCTATATTATTAATTTTATATGGTGGTATTATTTCTACTAATCTTGATGAATCTTGTAAGTTCTATTTGGGTTTATTTATTTTCCTAATTCCCATGAGTTTTTCCCGGCAAACAATTATATCTTTTAGAAAAAAAAAATTGTACCTTTCTTCCTAATATTTATACCTCAAATTTCTTTGTCATCACTTGTTTCGTTGTCTCAGAATTCTATTGTAATGTTTAATAGAAATAAATATAACAGAAATCTTGTCATCTTTACTCTTACTAGGATACTTTTGAAGTTTAACCATTAAGTAGGCTGGGCGAGGTGGCTCACGCCTGTAATCCTAGCACTCTGGTGGGTAGAGGTAAGTGAATACCCTGAGTTCTGGAGTTTGAGACCAGCATGAGCAAGAGTGAAATTCCCCTCTCTACTAAAAATAAAAAAATTAGCAGGGCATGGCGATGGGCATTTGTAGTCCCAGCTACTTGGGAGGCTGAGGTAAGAGGATTGCTTGAGGCAAAGAGTTTGAGGTTGGAGTTGACATTCAACTCCAGGGTGACTGAGTGAGACTTTGTATCAAAAAAACAAAACCTAACTAGAAATAGAAAAACGAACTGGAAATAGTGGTGCAGGCCTGCAGTCTCAGCCACTCAGAGATCAGTCTGAGGCAAGAAAACTGCTCAAGGATTCTCCATACTTCTTACCAGAGAGGATGTATTAGTTTACAGTCCCAGCAGCAGTGTAAAACTGTTCCACTCTCTCCACTTCTGGGCCACTGTCTGAAACTTTGGGAGTTTGTGATGTGGGCCATTCTTACAGGGGTTAGGTCTTCAAAGAACTCAAATTAGACTTCCCATATGATCCAACAATCCCATTACTAGACATCTACACAGAAGAAAAAAAATTATTTTATAAAAAAGACATTTTATTTGCACTAGATTGTTTATCACAGCTCAATTTACAATCACCAAGATGTGGAAATAACCTAAATGCCCATCAACCCAGGAATGGATTAATAAATATGTATACCATGGTATAACGTTTCAGCCATAAAAAGGATGGAGACTTTACATCTTTTGTATTAACTGGAATGGAGTTGAAGCATATTCTGCTTAGTAAAGTATCACAAGAACGGAAAATTAGATATCCAATGTATTCGATACTAATATAAAACCAGTAGATGATGTAATACACCCCCACATAAGAGAAAAACTCAATTCAAGTTGGGGGAGGGGAGGAAGGGAGGGGATTGGTGTGCTCCCACTTAATGGGCACATTGTAAGGCTTGGCACTCCTTTTGGGTGTGGGACACAACTACAAGAGGGACTTTACCTCACATATGCAAATATTATGACCTAGTTGTTTGTACCCTTACATTAAATGTAAATAAAAAAATAATTATTGGAGAAAAAAACAAAGATTAATCTGCATGAGATATTAAAAAATGGCTTTCAGAAAACCCAGATCTAATAAATTAATTGTGATATTGTCCAGAATCACTCCATAGGATATTTTATAGCATCCTATAACATCATGTTGGATTAGACAAATATTTGATTTTGGATTATATTTTTCTGGAAGCATACTTTTGATTGTTGCTTTGATAATAGGAAAATAATTTGCATTTACTGAAGAATTAGAAAATTCCTGAAGTTTTGATATAGTCTACATCAGAGTTTGGTACCCTTTTTTGTAAAAGACCAGGTAATAATAATTTTCTTCTTTGTGGACTATGGCCTCTGTCAGAGTTTCTAAATTATATTGGGCATGACTGTGTCCTAGTAAAACTTTATTTACAAAAACAGGCATCAGCTTGACTGTAGTTTGTTAACTCCCATTCCACAGCAAGCTAAATCAGTTGCTTAAGAACATAAATACCACCATATAAAAATATGAATTTTTTTTTCCAATTTTTTTTTTGGAAAAAAAGTAAGAAGTTAACTGATGACTTCATACTGAGCCTCAGAGTCAAAGCACTCTGTAATGTCTTATTTGACAATGTGAATGTTACTTTCTTGGCATTATTACTACTAATATTGCTTAATATTTTGATGCAGTAATTGTCTGTTTTCTTTTCTGAATGTATTTATCTTTGTTCATTCTTTATGTGGTTTTTGTTTCTAGTCCTTATCTTAAACATTGTTATTGTTATTAAATTTTAAGCTTTTTAAATTCTGTGAAGGCAAAAAGTGGAAACCTAATTAACACATGTATATGTAAAAATAAAAAAAGAATATTTTATGAATAAAAATGAAATATGCTTGATTTTTCTTAATTGATTATGATAAATAGAAAATTAAAAGTGAAATTTTGATTAAAAATGATTCATACACTATTAATATATTTTCTGAATGTCAGAATCAAAATGAATAAGGCCCATGCCAGAAAATTAAATGGATGCATTTTTTTTTCACTTGTACATGGCTGAGGTTCAATAAATGTTAATTAGTCTGTAGTATATAACTCATGTGCAATGGGTAACAGTGATTAATTTATTAAGATTTACAATTTATAGTTCTTTGGGTTAAACCTATATTAGAACTTAATGTGAAATGATCTTTTTCCCTTTGGCATCTAAGTTATTTCAGGTTGTATGTCCCACTAGGGTTGTTTAAAGTTGTATGCCCTATTATTAAGGCAAGGACTCTAAATTCTAACCTAACAGGTGGCACCTGTGGCTCAAGGAGTAGAGCACCGGCCCCATATACCTGAGGTGGCAGGTTCAAACCTAGCCCGGCCAAAAACTGCAACAATAACAACAAAAAAATAAAACAAAGAAATAAATTCTAACCAAACATAAACACTCCAATGTCAAAAGATTTCTATATGCTCTCAAAAATTAGTTACCAAAGAAGAAAAAGAATTGTGAACAGGTAGTATAGGATATTACAGAGAAAGTACGCTTCCTTTTAGAATAATAAAAATTGCAAGGATTGGTCATAAGCAAAAAAAGGCTGAATTTCATTCTTCGTCCGCCTTTTTGGCCAAAAAAGGTGTTTCTCTCATCTGAAGTAACACATGTTCTATGCCCTGACATTGTGTCTCCTATTAAAATCTACGCACAAGAAGGCATTTAATTTCTATGGTATTTGTTATTCTTTGTGAGACTATTTGAATCTTCAAGAATTTCTTACATACTGACAATAAATCTATCCAGTGCTCACAGGCATTTCGGGGAGCACTGAAGAGGCTGGGCAGCAGGACTAGGGAGCAGGTCTCCTGGTGATGGGAGGGTGGGTATCTTGGGGTCCTGAAATCACGTTTTTTAGGTTGTTAGCTGTTCAGACTACGAGCCAGGCCAGTCCCGGGGAAAACGGTGTATGTGGTCAAGACTAAAATGTACTAAACCTGGCAAACTAACCCAAGCAAGGAATTTCAGGAGAGTGCAAAGCAGAGGGACACAGTCACAACTTCTGTAGTTCTATTTTCATTGGAGTAATGTTTACTTTCTCTTGGGAAAGAACAGCATCAGGGCTTAGAAATGGATATTCCAAGAGAATACCCGGCTTTAAGAGGCACATTAGGACCGAGAGCAGATCCAATGGTGAATAGCTCCTGGATGTTAAGTTGAGCTGGTTTGGGAGCTTTGGGGTCAAAAAAGAATGCCTTGTGAAGAATTAAAGAGCAATGTGAAATACTTGAGGGAATACTTGAATTTTGGAATGTTCACCTTAAGTCTGAATAAAGATCTGTCAAAAATCTGCATAAGAAGTACTCCAAAGATAAAGGCTATTCATTTTACTTTATAGGACAATTATTTTTGGCATAAGGAAGGATTTGTAATAATAAAACTGGGGAGGACTCCACATAGATGACCAGAAATGAATTACTGTCGATTAAAATGTGGCCGGTCATTAGTTTGGAAATCTATGTAGAACATTTGTGCAGGAGATATTTCTATCACTCTGCTTTCTCTGTTGACTGATATTTTAAGAAAAAAGCCATAGGATTGCTTTTGGAGGCCAAATGAAATGATTCACTTCAGGGCACTTCAAAATAAAAATAAAAGTAGCAAAAGTGACTTAGGCATAGAACATTCCTGAACTAATTGAATTGCATATTTCTTTAAAGCAGACACCCACCTGGAAGCAATCATAACAACAAAAACAGTAAATCAATTTTGGTGAGCAAACTAAGTTAAATATTAAGATCTAATAATATACTGTCTTAGAAGCAACTAGGAGTTTATTTATTTCCTTTTTAGAATAGTGCTAATAGTTCATAAATATAGCATGCATCTATTGTGTTGCCCTCACTGAAAATGGGATTATTGATTTCAACTAAAAAATAAGAACTTAAATAGGTATATATCTCTAAGGCTTATTGGAATTATATAGTGTTTCTATCAAATATATTACTAAGAATCAGCTTTGAGATTTTATTTTCAGGGAAAAATCTTTCAATGAGTCAAAAGAGCATACACAGAAAAATCAAATAGTATATGTGTCTAAGTCTGTGTGTTCTCTTCCACAACCTTGATGATCTAGGCCAGGGTTCCTCAAACTATGGCCCTGGGCCATATGAGGCCTGCCCAGGACATTTATCCAGCCCATGGGGTGTTTTTGTCGCTGTGCCTGTCCTGCTTAGCTGCCTACTTATCCTGGGCCACAGTGCACATGTGTGGGATGTGCGCCTGCACTCTCCTACTCCCCTCCTTCTCTCAGTCTCTCCCCGCCCCTCCTCTCTGTCTCTCTCTGCTGGGTATTTTTGCCGTCCTGATTAGCAGCCAACTCATCCCGGGCCTCAGTGCGCATGTGTGGAATGTGTGCTGCACACTCCAACTTCCCTCCTTCTCTCTGTCTCTTGACTCCTCCTCTCAGTCTCGACTGAGACTCATGATAGGAAGAGCCACGAGCTTGCCTATGCAGAGCCTGCTGCTGCCTGAGGACCAAGGTAAGAACAAGTTAGGATTTATTTTTTTTAGAAGTTAGGAGGTCTATTTTTTTTTTTTATTTTGCAGTTAGTAGGGCCTTTTGGGGAGGGTTAAGGAGGACTGAGGTAAGAACAAGTTAGGATTTATTTTTTTCTGAAGTTCGGAGTTATTTTTTTTGGCAGATTGGGGTTGCCTTTTTTAATTTTAAATTTTGTATTGGTTCCCCCCCCCCTTTTTTTTTTTTTGCCGTTTTTGGCTGGGGCTGGGTTTGAACAAACCACCTCCAGTACATGGGGCTGGTGCCCTACTCCTTTGAGCCACAGGTACCGCCCTTGTTTTGTTTTTTTACTTCAAAATAAGATATGTGCAGTGTACACAGGAATTTGTTCATAGATTTTTTTAAAACGATGTCCGGCCCTCAAACAGTCTGAGGGACAGTGAACTGGCCCCCTGTTTAAAAAGTTTGAGGACCCCTGATCTAGTCAAATCTATGAGCTGTATCACAATTAGAAATTAACATAAAGGTCCCCTGGCCTCTAATCAGTACCTCAGTAACTCAAGACTTAAGGTATTTCCCAATTTCATGTTTAAGTACAAAGATCTGATTGGATCCGCCAATTTTGGACTTCTCTGGGTATCTCACTCCTCCACATCCACCATACATTAATTGCAGAATAATTGCAAAAAACCAACTAATCTAGCACAGAGCCTGGAACTAAGGATTTTTTACAGATGTGGAGAAGAGGCAATTTAGGCAAAGTGAGTGTCAGTCTTTGAACCAAAAGCAGCCACTTGTCATGAGTCTTGAGAAGGTGTTCACCTGCTCACTTTTATGTCAACTTATTTTTTTTCTTAAAATATAAAATAAATAATATTCTCTGGTGTTGTTAAAATTTATATATACACATACATACACCTATAAGCACATAGTTTTGTTTTTTTTAACATGATCCACAGAAGATAGCCCTTAAAATAACAAGCGTAGTTCCTGGATTATAACTCTGGACGTAAGCAGCTCTGTAAGAAAAGGTCTACTCAATACACTTAAACTGAGTGGAGATGGGGTAGTGGGCTGGTGTCAGGGGATTTTAGCAAGTTTCTGTCAGTTCTATCCTAAACTGGGGATATATGTTTGGAAGAGGCAGTAGATATAAAAACACATTTTATAAAGCTCTCAGCTTATTAAAATAATTTTGGAAGTAATAAGCTTTAATATTCCTGCAACAAATTCTATTTTAATTATCAACTAATTAATAATTTGCTGGAACCCAGGATTCTGGCAATATTAGCTCTGCTCTAAAACAAATACCAAATGGCTTCAAAGAAATCCCTACCTATGTGAGGAATAACACATATTAAAAAGAAAAGAGAGATGTTTTACATTCTCCTCAGTGGTGAAAGCAGAATAATTGCAAATTAGGTTTGTATCCTGCAAACAGTTTAGCCATTAGAGAGCCTGAATATGTATTTCCTAATAACAGAATCAAGACTAATACATGATCAAATGACTCCTCACTAAAGAAGTATGACATTTTCTTCTTAAAACTAAGGTGGAATTTGATCAACTTATTTATTTATTTTTTTCCTCCAGGGGAAAAGACCACGTTTCCATTCTTATAACAATTTGTGACACGTGATTGATGTGTGCCCTTGAACAGCAGCATCCTCCTACCCAACACCAGCCTGACTATTGGTCAACAACCATTTTTGGAGATCTCTGGCCATTCCACTCCTCCACGTCCACCATACGTTACAGCTTGCCATTTTCAGGTCTTGCTGGGGTATTATTTCTCAGGCATTCACATTAAAATGCATTTGTTCAAGATAAATGAATTAAGCCTAAGAATGATCATATTATTTTTTAAACCCTGTAGTTCTAGGATATGCACCTCTTTAGATTCAAGATTAGCTGACATCAATTTCCCCATTAGTTGCTTGAGGCAAATTGGTCAAATAGCATTTGGCTAACAAGCTCTCTTTTACTGAATTTGATTATGTATTCACTGGCTCCATGCATGTTCTGCTTTATTGGTCTACAGATTACATGTATAAGGAATAATCACACATGTAGAGGACACATATTTCCCTCTATCTTTGATTAACCCTCTTTGCTTCTTGAAGACATTTTAACATATCTCAGCATAGGTAATCAAGTCAAAAGAGAGAGGGAAAATGGTTCATTGTTGCAGAAAACATATGGGTAAGGTATAAATGTAATCAACACAAATTTGTAGGCTATGAATTTTCAAAATGGCAGAATAAAACAACTTGGAGAAAATAGATTTGGTTAAACTTTGGTGTCAGTGTCCCAATTTTATCTGACCTATGTAGACTACAGTGGGACGAGTCTTCTGTGCTGCTGCCAGAATCATATTAATGCAGCAATTCTCAACCCACAGGAACTGTATTAAAGGGCTGCGGCATCAGGAAGGTTGAGAACCACTGTATTAATGGATGCAAAAATTCATTAGCCCTTATCAACAGCGTCACACTATGAGCTTATGTTGAGTTTATGGTCATTAGCACCCTCAGGTCTTTCTTTGCAGGAGTAGCTGTCAAGAAGGGACGCCCAGCTCTGTAATTCTTGAATTGATTTTTAAAAATCCAGATGGAGAATTCAGATTTCAACTAACATTCATCTTGATGTCTCTGGGTCTCCTTCTAGTCTGTCAACATAATTTTCAATTTTTATTCTTTGTCATACCATGTTAACTGTACTTTTTAAAATGATGCCATCTTTAAATTAGATAGTCTTTCATTTGCATCTTATCAAAGGCATTTTGAAAAGTTCTGGTTTCTAGAACTTTTGAAATTAATTATTTTAATAACCTTTTTAAACCTCAAAACAAATCTTTGTTTCTGGTAGAAAATGTAAGGAAATAATGTTTTTTTTTAAATTAAAAATATGTATCACCTCTTTATAATATAAATAATATCAACGCTTTATGGAATACCATTCCACTCTTTTCTAATTTGAAGCAAATGTACTTAAGCAATCAAGAATGTGTGTTTCACGTGTCTTTGAACCTGTGGATGGAGCCCATAACCAGACCGTGACATTTTGTTCCACAACCCAACACTAAAACATCATGTAATTGTTTTGACACCTATTTTACTTAACAAACTCTTCAGATGGGGGCTTTATGGTATTTACATTTTTTTTGCTATTATAGAATAAAGTTATGATAATATCTTGTGGATAAAACTCTAAAGACATCAGAAGCCAGGGATGTTTACATCTTTCTGAGGGAGATACTTTTCCTACATTGTAAAGCAATTACTTCTAAAGTGGCTTGCTCACAGAACACTCCGTTCCTTGATAACCTCCTTTAAAACTCCTCACACCTTTCTCCCTATACACAGGAACCTATTCTCCCTTGCCCTGTCTCTGTCTCGTTTTCTCTAGAGCACTTGTCACAATTTAACACATTATCTAATTTTCTTACTTGCTTATGATCTCTATGTTCTCCCCACTAAAATGCAAGCTCCATAAGGCAGAATTTTTGTGTTCTTCACTGCTTTATTATCAACACCTACAGCAGTAGCTGGCTCCTAGTAGTAAGAACAAATTCTGTTTTAATTGCATGCTCAGTAAATATCTATTGGGAGACCACAACAGGGTCTAGTTTCTTGGGGATCTAGATTCTCCAGAGCAACCCAATCTATGCGTCCCCACCCCAGGCCTTACCCACAATTCTCTGACAGGCTTGCAGCATTCTACTTCTGCAATAATGATGATGGGCAAGCCTCTATTTCTTTATTTGGAGACAGACACTCCTCTTTTCCTATATGGGTCACAAGAGGGCATGAGACTGCATGGAAACTTGCTCATATGTCATCTATGCCATAGTTTATTCCAGTCTTTCCAACTAGCATATTGGTAGGTTTTACTCATTATATCAATGAGAACAAGAAATTCAAGGAGGTTGAATAATTTGTTGAGGTCACTCAGTTAGTGATAAAATATTTCTAATAAATGATGACATCCTGCCTTTTACTAACCAGACGTGAGACTCTGGGTAAGCTATTTAATCCTCCTGAAACTGTTTCCTCATTTACGAAATTGAGGAGTTCGATCTGATTTCTGAACCTGACACTTCAAAATTATTTCATGACTGGTATGACCCATATATCTATTTGAGGATTATTTATTATGTTTGACACAGAGACTTTTTCCCTTTCTACTAATACTTATTTGAAACAAAGGAGGAATTTCTGCACGACCCTTTTATTCTGAGAATTCTGAAAACCAGAGACAGAAATGAACCTTTCACATCTCTCATTATAATACAATAAAATACAATTAAAATTATGGTATCAAGCTATCATCATGTATTGATCAAATATTAGCAAAAGTATTGTGACATAGACTGTGTATCTAGGCATTGTATATAAATTAAAATTTTTCAGTCATTTCTTTATTCTGTGAAAATAGTACTCAAGTATTTCTATAGAATAATGGCATTCATTGAGCCTTTGATCTCTATTTAAGGGCTTCTAAATTCTTTCAGTGTGTGAATCATTTAATTTCCCCAACAATGCTGTGAGGCATAGAGTATCATTATGCCTATTTTATAGATAAGGGCATTCAAATACAGAGAGTTTTAAGGAAATTGTTCAACATCATGCAGGATAAATGCCAGAATCAGGATTTGAGTCCAAATTCACCCATTTCAAAGCCAGAATTCACAGAGACAATTCCATACTGTTACCCAGGGCCTGGAGATTATTGGGATAGGGTATGTCCTAGACTGGAGAGGAAAAGGTAGATTAGTTCTATGATGTAAGAAAAAAACTTATAATATGTTTTGAAACCCAATTATGTAAAATAGAATACATATATTTTATATAACAGAATGGAATTCTGTATAACATAACTGAATTACAAGTTTATGATGATATTTTTCTTTCAAGTATTCCTTATCTTTTCTTATGTTTGATTTTAAATTATTTTTACCAGTCTTTCCTACTGAAATCCATAAAGGGCATTCTTTTTCTTCTTTTTAACCAAACTATATATAACCATATAGCCATAGTTGCAACGTTATTGTTTTAGGGAATCAGTAATAATATATATTATTACTGATATTATATATGTGTATATATATTATATATATATATTTTATTACTGATATATATATATTATTACTGATATATATGTGTATATATATATATATATATTTTTTTTTGAGACAGAGTCTCACTATGTTACCCTCAGTAGAGTGCTGTGGCATCACAGCTCACAGCAACTTCAAACTTTTGGGCTTAAGCGATTTTCTTGCCTCAGCCTCCCAAGTAGCTGGGATGACAGGCACCCACCAGTACTAATATTTTTAACTTTAATAAACATATTGCTCTTTGGTGACACATAGCATAAATGAGTGACTATAAACTGCAGGAAACATACCATTCGGTAGCGTTTGAATGAGTTGCTTCTGCTGATAATTCACTGCTCTCATGTTCATGTCAAGTCTAAATCACTTCACTTCTATCATTTGTGATTCCATTCTTGTTTTTGGCATACTCATGGATTGCTTTTAGTGCGTAAATTCTGAATAAACAAAACTTATAGGTATTCTCTGAGTTACCTTTCCACCTTGTGTCCCTGGTGAAGATCAGCAAAAGTCAGTCAAAGACAATTTAGGAAGTTACAGTTTTCCATGCCTGCTACTAAGAATGAAAGCTAGCTACAGAAAAAGAAAACATGTAGCAATGTAGCATTTGTCTATTTACTAAGTATTCATTCAAATACATTCTACAAGGGAAAGAGGCCTGGCCCCTACCTTCAATGAGATTTCAGTCATAATCCCAAATCCGTTTTACTAAGAGCCTAATTATAAAGTATCTTTGGTCTTTTTTTTTTTTTTTTTTTCTGATTCCTGAGTGAATCGTGGTTCGTGCGTCATGGTTATAAATCCAGAGCTTGCTTCATTTTCTCTCCCTGTTGGAGAAACCAATTACTAGCAGAAGCTGCTCATTCAGATGCTGCAGAATGGAAAGTTTCTAGGCTGACAAATTCATCACTGGGTCGCTAAATAGTCAATATAGTTAATAGTTAAATATATTATTACTGCTTCCTTAAAACAATTCTACAACTATCACTATAAATTTCTCAATTGCATGTTTTTAAGTGGTGGAATGCAAACTCTTGATGTAGAATTGCTGCAGTCTAGATGCATGGAATTTACTCAAATTGAATCTGTTCATTATTATAAATATTCCTAAATTCAAGCAGCGAAATTCCTTAAAATGTGCTCAAATAAGTTAGCCATTTAACTTCCACAAGAATGGTCATTTTGGAAATATGTGTATCATGGACCCTGCCCCTCCTTTCTGGGTCTAAACTTTGCCAAATGAATTCCAATTTATTCATTATCATTTCACTATTTTTTAAAAGAGCATTTTATTTAGTCACTTTTATATAAGCAAAATACATTACAAGTTGTCATTTTTTTCTTTTTGGTCGGGTTAATTGCTATCACTTGTCTTATGGAGTTTTGATATAATTTCTACTTTGACAACCCCAACCTGACAAAAGCAAATATTGACACAGACTGTTGGGTCAGAAAATGCACTCCTAAAATGACAACCGATATGAACTGCTACAAAACCTGGCTGTCAAGATAGAAGTTATGGCTTTGTAATGTAAATAAAGCTTAAAAGTACAAGTTCTCAGGCACCCATCTGTCAAAAGAGGAGATGTGATGTGTCCTGTGGAGCTTCAATGTGTTCGCTCCCTGAGAAGCATGGAGGCCAGAAGAACCGGCTGACAAGCCCCCAAAGAAGAGACGGGGTCTAAATCATACTTCTGGATTTTACTATGTTATGTTTTCCAAGTTTCTTATGGTAGCAATCTTTTATTTTTATATTGATAAAAGTCCCTTTAGATGGAAATAACATTTTATTCTAAGATGTGTTTGAAAAATTATTTTATTATAAAGAAAAATGAAAGAATGTTTTACAGATTTTCTAAGGGAAAGAACTAATTTTTTCCTGGATCCTTTAATGTAAAAGGAGAATCTCAGAACTATCTCTGGTATGGATTGAATTAGGCAGTGGGGATTCATGTCTGCAATATAGATGGATGTGGGTTACCACTGTGGGCTACTTCCTGAAAGGTTTGGAAAGACTGATGGTGATTAACATCTATAAACTAAAAATTAGGCAGAAATTATACATTTCCAACTTTTATGACTAGTATAGAACATAAAGTATATAACTAGGGAATCAGCTTTCATAGACCCCAAAGTTTAAAATCTAAGCAAATGACATCATACAAGGTTAATGGTCTGCTTTTGTCCATTGAACATCTATTATGTATTAAGCACAAATGAAGACACTTAACACATGTCATTTAATTAAATTACACAAATGCAAAAAGGATTGCCAGGGGAGAGGATAATCAATCCAGGGAGAAACATTCATTAAAGAGGTTTCTAAGGAAGAGAAATGTTTTGGAAAATAAAAGAAGCCAGGATGAATTATATGACACACCAGTTGTCACTGACTTTGGGGGAGGAGTCTAGAGCTTTTCCATGAACTTTAATCCATGAAAACAAACAAGCACATTAACTCTTTTCTCCTCTTCTATTTAGGGCACCATTTTTTAAAAGTTGACAGCCTCCTGCAGGGATGTTCGGAAAGACAGAGACGTCTTGTCAGAATTATAAATGTCCTTGGTGGATGAGGCAGAAAGAGTTGACTGCAAAGGACATCCTGACAAGTCCTCAGGATTTGAAATGGTAGCCGTCGTTCTGGCAAGGTTTTCAAAAATGTATTTATTTTATTTAGGATGAAGGGGGATATTTTAAAGTTCAGTGAAGGACTGAACTTTTAAATACAGTTACCCGCAGCATGTGGGAAAGGGTACACATCCGACTGAGCACAGGGAATGTATTCAGTGTATGTTTATTTCAACTAATCCCCTCTTCCCCACCTTGCTGACATATTGGAGTTGAAGCAAATTGCTACTCTGATGGCTGCCAGAGGGGGTTGTAGTGAGTCTCAATCTCTGGATTTGTAGTCTGTATCCCCTCTCCTTCTGGTTCTAATGTGAGTCATTTTGTTGCCACAGCCCAAAGTCAATTAATAGACATATACATAGTTATAGACAGATACTTAGCCATGATGTATACCTTTGTATTTGGCATAGCATTTAATTCTCTCCTGGAAAACTGTTACTGCTCCTTAGATCAACTGATATAGTTTCTACCAATGTAGATTCAACAGTTCCTACAATTGTTAGGTCTCAGGGTTGCATTTATCTGAAGTTTTAATCACTTTCTGGAATGTGTAATAGGCATTACAACTTGACCCAACACAATTAAATAACTCCCGCCTCTCCTCACCCCAGCTCACTCAGCAACTTAAAAACAACCCTTTTGTCCCTTCGAATTTTCTATTTTTGTAAGTGGTATAAAAACACACCCAGCTTCTTACTTAAATTCTAAAGCTAAGAGTTTTCTCTCTCCCTCACTTTCTTACATGGAGTCCATCATCAGGCTCTTTTGATCCTACCCCCCAAATATTTTCCAAATCCATCCACTTCTCTCCACTCTACTGCTATCATCAAGCCACTGACATCTGTGTCCTAAATTACTGCCAGAGTTTCATAATTGGTTTCTCCACTTTTGTTCTTTCTCCCTATCCTGTCACCTCCTCTGGGTTCTCTAGTTCACTCACATGAAATTGATCACACACGGCTCATAAGGTTGCACATTTTCTAGCTCCCAATTTTGTCTCAGCCTAATCTACCACCATTCTTTTCATTCACTACCCAACTAATTTGGCCTTCTTGTTTCTTGAACTGTCAAATATGTCACCCCTATTGGAGCTTAGTTTCTGCTGCTTCTTTTCCCTAAAACTCTCTGCCTTTTGATATTATCAGGAGCTGACATTTGTTCAACTGAGCTTGGTTCGAACATGTCCTCCTTAGAGAGACCCATCAATTTCCCCCCTGTGTTATTCACTCAATCATTTCATCACCTTTTTGTTTTATTTCTTTACTGACACTTGGCACTATCTAAAATTGCATGATTCATTTGTTTATTCACTGTCTCTTTTCTCCCATTAGAATGTGAACTCCACAAGAGTATGGATTTACCTGTTCTGTTCATCAGCACTCAGCATGCACTATCAGTGCCGGGTAGATAGTGGAAGAATGAATTAAATGAAAGAATCCGTAGATACATAAGCAGACTTTTCTGAAGTTTCTTAAGCTGAAAACAAAGAAATAAATCAGTTTCAATATATAAAGTTTGAATCCTGGATATATCGTTAAAACTTAAGGGCTACTGGTGTCCATGTTTTCTGTCACTGGGCCAAAGCTACAAGAATAAAGCCAACAGGCAGAAGCCGCAGAGGTGAGAGCTAAAGATGGTTTTGATGCTATGCAAACCTATCATCAGACCAGGTTAGTCCTTTTCTTCCCATGGTAGGCTTGCTCATTTTGTATATGAGATATCTCATCACAATTCTAATAGATTCCTTTTTCTGTGTTCAAGTTGATTTGAATTTGGTTTCTGAGACTTACAAATAAGGCATCCCAACCCACTCTGCACTGCCTGTTTTTCTTCTGTGACTCTCTCTCATGGCAGTGGGAGCTCTGGCCGTGATAAACTTCCTTCCTCTCTGTCTCTCTCCAGATCCTCCTGTCTCTACCTGCATCTCCATCTTTCTCCATCCCGATCTCACCTCTCCTCTCCCTCTATCCCTTGGAATTTTACACTTGTGTTTCTATTTGCTTGAACTAATCTTTCTTCATCTTCCTTTAAGATAATGCTAATGAAAGCCCAAGCCTGGGGTTTTTAGTCCTTCTACAAATGATCGTAGCATCGTAGATTTATCCCCAACGTGACATTAGCAACCCGTCTTGCATGTCTCTATTTCTCTGCTTCTTTCACTCTTGTATTTTTTTTCTTTTTTATGAAATCACTGCTGTGTACATTAATGCAATGTGCCGGTTGTATTTACCATCTGAAATATTTTCATCAAACTGGGTAACATAGCCTTCATGGCATTGTCTTAGTTATTGTGTTAAGATCTTTATATTCTGCATTCAGTAAGTTTCATCTGTACCCTTCTAAGATGCACCGTAGGTGTGGTCCCCCCAATCACCATCCCTCCACCCGTCCTCCCCCCTCCCCTCCCCTCCCTTCCCTTTTCCCCATATTCTTGTGCTGTAATTGGGTTACAGCTTTCATATGAAAGCTATACATTAGTTTCATAGTAGGGCTGGGTACATTGGACACTTTTTCTTCCATTCTTGAGATACTTTGCTAAGAAGAATATGTTTCAGTTCCATCTTGTATTTTTTTTTTTTAAATTTACTACTGTGTTTTTGGTTCCTAGCACAATGTCCAATACATAAATCTATAGGAACTGAATAAATAAATTAGTAAACAAAAAGAAATGTTTTCTTGGCCATCAAAACATAGAATCTGAGCTTTAAAATCTGCTCCACATCAGACTTTTTCCTCCTGATGCTGCTCTAAAGGTTTGATCTGATTTTTTGGGAATGTGTTTACCTTGGGCTTAGGCAAGATTTATGCCCATCGTTTTCAATTCTTTTTTTTTTTTTTTTCTGGAGGCCCCTTTTTATTTTTCCCATCATGTCTCCCTTTTGTACCTACAGGGCCTCATTTCTTTTTTCAGAGCTATTTTCCCGTACTGTGGTCTTCTGTAGTTGCTTCCTATTTGTGCCATTTGGTGTGTCACTTCGTCAAACACCACACGTGGGCAGCATGCCAAGCCACTAGGCCTCCTGTTCAAAATAGGTTCTCGCAGACAATAAAAACGTCCAGATTACTTTCTATTTAGTATGCTCCATGGGGTAACATTTTAAAAATCCTTTTAAAAATCACCATTGCTATGCTACCCTTCAATCTTTTTATTTTCGGTAGTCCTTAGTGCTTAAGGAAACCAGGAAAATATGCAGGGTTTTTTCAAGTTTATTTAACAGCTGAGAAAATAGTCTGTTCAGTTTATGTCATATTCACTTGTTTCCCTGGAATGAGAATATTCCAATTGATTGTGAGCAGGCCCTGTTACTGCACCCTTGTTTTGTGGAGTCTCTGTGTTCTGTTGGGCTTGGTGCAGTGATTTTTTTCCCTCCATTACACTCTGTGGATCTTATAACTGGATGACACTAAATGACAGCACTTTGCTTGTTTTGCTGGCAGTTCCTCCAAGAAATTTGTACCATCAAATGAATTTGCAGCATTACATGCACACTGTCACTAAGATTCTTCATAAAATTGGATTCTTTTTTTTTTTTTTGAGACAGAGCCTCAAGCTGTCACCCTGGATAGAGTGCTGTGGCATCACAGCTCACAGCAACCTCCAATTCCTGGGCTCAAGCGAGTCTCCTGCCTCCGCCTCCCAAGTAGCTGGGACTACAGG
>CAUYRH010068561.1:0-22488 GCA_963574655.1 Perodicticus potto
TAATAATTATTTTATGATTATTTTATAATAATTTTATTTTGCTGAACCATTTGAAGGTCAGTGTAGACATTATAGAATTCAGCCTTAAATATTCCAGCTTGTATCTCCTAGGAACATGGACATTCTTCCACATAGAGTTCCAATTCAATTGTCATAGGCCTCCAAAACTGTTTACCTCCACCCCATCCAAAATCTATGCATTGCATTTAGTTTCCATGTCCCTTTAGCCTCTTTTAATCTAGATCAGTTTCCAGCCTTTTTTTCCTGGCATTTCATGACACTGGCAGTTTTTGAGTCCAGGCTGGTCATTTTGCAGAATTTTGATCCACAGCCAAAGATGAGAACAGCTTAGAGTAGTTTGGAAAGGTCATGACCAGTCAATGAACTGAAGGCCAAATTGGAGAGAGTGCCACAGATTAGAAACTATGTGAAAGCTGGAAGGAGGTCAGGAGTGAAGTGAGGAAGGGTAGTGGCTGGGTGGTTTGAGCGGCTTAAAAATTGAAGGACACAGCAGCTATCCTTCCCATGGCTACGAATACTCAAATACACCAGCAGTGACTGACATGGTGATTTTAATCTCCTGCACCCCAGTCTCTTTTATTGAATTGTCAACTGGACATAGCCATTCATTGTGCACACACTACGTACCAGGCACCATTCTAAGCTCATTACACGCATTACTTCGTTTAACCTTTATCACAACAAACCCTCCAGGAGGCGAGAACTAGGATTATCCCTATTAATAGGGATGTGTGAGGAAACTAAAGCACAGAGTGCTGGCAAATTGCTTGTGATCACACAGATAGTAGTAAGTGGTGTTAACCAGAATTTAAATGCACACAGCCTTAAAAGTGATACTGCAGACCCTTCACAGTTGTTAATTTTACCTTTTCAATAACAATTCTGCAAAAATGACTTGTTTCTTTTGGTTTACAGTTCTATAGAACTGTAAACTAAGGAGACCAGACATAAAGAAATTAGTTTCTATAGAAGTATAAACCAAAAGAAAAAAGTCAACATATAGTTTCTTGTATCTTCCACCAGAGAACCTTTCATCACAACCCTAACCCTCTGCTGCCCCTTTAATGGTTCCCCACCCCCCCCCACAGATCCCCTGGGGGGAATGTTGCTATTTTCGTTTCTTTCCTTCTACAGCCTGTTTCTAATGTCAGTTTAGTTCTCAAAAATAATCGGTCTTTCTCACGTGACCAACCAGTGGTCAGGTAGGTCCGTGGGGAGGACAGTTTAGCTCAGTACTTAGACTCTTCGTTATGCTAATTAGAATCACAGCCCGCCGCGCAGAGCTCGAGCGTGAATCCTACAGTTCATAAACAGCTCCGTGAGGCCGTTTTCCTGAGTTCCACACTTTCAGTTGTTTTTCCAGTACTTTCCAGTTCCCTAGGCTTCCATCTTTGCTGCTCTAGGCGGGAAATCACCCGGGACAGAGATTGCGCACGGTCTGGGCCTCGCGGAGGGGGAGGGGCTGACGGAGGGGCGGAGGCGGAGACCGACTTTTAACAAACCAATGGATTTCGGCGCGTCTCTCTCTTAGAGTTGCCGTTCCACTGAACAGAAAAGAGGGTTCTCCAGGGATTTGCCTTCTGCAGTTTTCCATTTCTGGCTGTCCTTTGCCACTGCCTGCTGACTGGGGAAGGGGGCCACGAGAGAACAGGAAAAAACTAATGACCCGATTATTTCCTCCACTCTCTTCAAGCATTAGTAGGATTTCCCTCCTACTGCTCCTCTGTCCAGAACTGGAGAGTTTCTGCGGAACCTCTCTCTGCACCACAGTACTCACTTCTGGGTTTCAGATGTCAAGTTCCCGCTGGGGGATGCTCTAAGAGAACAAAAATAGTAAACTCACTACCCATTTGCTGATATTTTAATTCTAGTCTTCTGCTCTGGTCTGCCTGCTGATGTTTACTTTTCAGAGTTCTCCAATAGTTGCCCGTGCATTCTGTGCAACTTTTATAGTCAAGCTCAGTGGGCAATAAAGGGAGGTGTGTGTTTCCTCCACCATATCCCGAATAAAGAAATCAAGCCTTACTTTTAAACCCCATGCCATGGCGCCTTTCCACATAAATGTCCCATGGACGATATGGACTCAACACGTGCCAATCGGATTCATCGCCTAGGCACCTAGTCTTACTTCTTCCAGTGTTCCCTATCTCAACCGGTCCCATCAGTTATCCAGTTGTCCGAACTGGAATCCTGGACATGGTCTAGAGCGCCTCCCTCTGTCAACATCTACAAGCAATCATTTACTCCGTCTTTGCTTCCCTCTCCTTATTTCCACTATCTTAAACCATTCAGGTGTTTATTCGTTCTCCCCTGTATTATTGCTAAAGTTAGCTAACTGGTGTGACTGGCTAATATTTTTCACTATCTTTTTTCAGCTCCCTACTTTTTAAACTTTTTATTGGTTATATACAAAAAAGTGCACAAACTTATAAGCTCTACATATTGTCAATAAAGTATTACAAACGGGACCTACCCTTGGTCAAGAAACAGAACCTTTCCAGCATCCAAAACCCCTTTAGCTTCTGCCTTTTATTTATTTATTTATTTTGAGACAGAGCCTCAAGCTGTCGCCCTGGACAGAGTGCCGTGGCATCACAGCTCACAGCAACCTCCAATTCCTGGGCTCAACAAGTCTCTTGCCTCCGCCTCCCAAGTAGCTGGGACTACAGGCGCCCGCCACGACGCCTGGCCATTTTTTGGTTGGAGCCGTCATTGTTGTTTGGCGGCCCCGGGCTGGATTCGAACCCGCCAGCTCAGGTGTACGTGGCTGGCGCCTTAGCCCGTTGAGCCACAGGCGCCGAGCCAGCTTCTGCCTTTTAAAACACTTTCTATGTAAATAGAATAATACTGTATGATTTATTTATGTCTGGTTTCCTCAGCACAACATTATCATTGTGAGATTCAACCATGTTGTGTATTTTATTCTCAGTGCTGTATAATATTCCATTACGGGTTGTATCATCTACTTTACCTTTGAGGGACATTTGACTCATTTCCAGTTTGGGCCTATTAAGAATATTGCTGCTGTGAACGTGCCTATGGATGTCTTTTGGTGGCCATAAGGACATAAGAGACATGAAGTTTCTTATCCAAGTGTGGAGTGAGGTTCACACTAGCTACACTGAGCTGGTGTTCCCCAGGGTTAGTGCTAGCACACAGCATCTTTGTGAATAGCAAAACAAAAGCACTACCTCTGGGCTGATCAATTGGGAAAAGCCTCACTTTCCTCTAAACTGGCAGTGTTGTGCTAGGGCGCTTGGCTTCATATGTGGAATGTAGGCTGCATTTTAGCCCGATTCATGCCCCTTGTACCACACACAACCTGCACAACCACAGGTAACAATCCTGAGTGTCTGGCTCCTGTTCCAGTAAGCCCTTCCCATCCCCATCAGATGTTGCTCTGAAGCACATATGAGCTCATGGCACTCCCCAGCTTACAATCCTTCAGTGGCTCCCCATTGCCTAGGTATGCACTGACAATTACACTAGCCCCTAATCACATGCGGCTCTTGAACATCTGAAGGGTGGCTTAGTTCAAATTAAGATGTGCCATCACTGTAAAGCACACACCAGATATCAATGGCTCAGGATTCCAAAAGAATGTAAAATGGTATTAATAATTGTCTGTACCGATTATGTGTTGAAATGATGATTATTTTTCATATATTGAGTTAAATAAATGATAATATTAAAGTTGATTTTACCTCCTTCCTTTTTCCTTTTCTAATGTGGCTACTAGAGTTGATAAAATTGCACGTGTGCCTCACATGATAATCTTAATAGACACTGCTTGCGAGGTGAAGTCCAAACTCCTGACTTTGACACTAATGCACATTATATTCTGGTCATTTTGCTCCTTTGATAGCCTTAATCTTTTCTCCACTCTTCCTCTTTCCTCCCCACCCCTCCAACACATGCGTACACACACTCACTTATCTGGCATTGAAGCCACTCAGAATTCCTTCTCAATCCCTTTCGCAACTTTTGCTTTCAGGCAAGCTTTTTCCTGTCCCTCGAATGCACTTTTCTCCACTGAGTCTTATGTTCCTCATGTGTCAAATTAAGAGAGAACAACAGATCTCTAAGATTCCTTTCACCCCAGCAATTCCGTAATTGGGCCTCAAAGAAGTATACAGTCTTTGGTACTTTGATGCAGCATATTGATACTGGATAATCCAACAGTCATTTGCATTTAAATTTAATGAGAGAAAATAACAATAAATACTCTGTGTCAGTGGCCCACTGAGTGCCAGGCTCTGCTGCCATGGCTTTCCATACCACTTAATCTCAGCAGTCTTGTGGGGTAGGTACGATCATTATCCTTGTTTGACAGAGAGGGAAACCCAAACTCAGGGAACTCAAGTGATTGGCCACGGTTACTAAAGAATTCAGAGCCCATGCTCTTAACACCTATGCTATGTTTGAGGAATTGCGACTCCATAGCACTGTGCACTGAAAAAAAATCCGCACAGCGAAAGGATAACGTGAGAAAAAATGGCAAGTTACCCAGACCTCTTGTCTTGTCTCTGCTCTTTCAATAGCCCACTGCCTGTTCTGTCTTTCACTTGAGCAGACAAATGTCTCACCTGCTATCACCATATCTGACCTTCTTTCCAGGTTTCTGTTCCCATAAAATCTCAATGTGAATTCCTTTGGATGTGTTCTCCCCCTGCTCAGCTGTCCCAAGAATCTAAGGATCTGGCCCGAAGGGGAATCTCAATACTCCTCAGGCCACTTTCTTCAAGTTTAGGAATTTCCGTGTCCCCTGGAATTAAGTTGCCCTACCGGCAAGAAATAGTTTCATCTAATAATCCCACCAAGCCAGAGGTAAACATAGGGGAAATATGAAAATAGAAGAGCAGAAGTAAAGTCATGATAATCAGATCTCTCCTCAACACACACTCACATATGTTGACACTGTAAAAGAAAATCATTCTAAAACCAATGTAACAGCGACATTAAACAGGAGTTGGGGATAAATCATCTTAGGTGACTTAACTGAAAGGCTGTGGAAAGTGTCAGACTTGGATTCCACTCCTGGTTTTGCCCCTCACTAGCTATGTGACCTTGAGCAAGATGATGGCTCTGTCTGAGACATTTTCTACGGGACTCATTTGGCCTTCCGGAAAAAAAAAAAAAAAAAAAAAAATCACTAACACTGGAATAGTAACAAAATTTCCAGAATGTTAGAAACTTCTCAATATCATGCCGTACATCTTCAGTACATCTTAAGTTTATATAAATAAATAAACAAGCAAACAAATAAATAAATAAACACATGTATTTAAAAAGAAAAAAGTTCTCCTAGTCTCCATCCCTATTGTTTGGTACCCAGGTCTTTTGCTAGATGCTACTTTGACTTTCTGTTCATTTTCATCTCTCAGGATAGAGCTCATTAATCCTCTCATTTGCCACTGACTAGCTGTGCTATCTTGAGCAGGTCGTTTAACCTGAGTCTCCGTGCACATAATATCTGCCCCTCCCTGTTTTTACACATGCTTTCTTCTTCTTTTAAAAAAATCTTTCTCATCCAGGCTCAAGAGGGATTATCTCCTTGCTTAAATAGTAAAGCCAGAATTTGAATCCAGGTTTGCATGACCCAAAGGCTGATTGATGTCTTAATTTTATTGTTCCTGTCTCTAAACTCTTGTAGTGAAGAGGGACAGGAGCATCTCAGAAGGTGTCAGCCAAGGTCTTCTTCAATGGGAGGCCCTGGCTTAAATGCATAGAATGTCTTTTAAGTCCTTTAATCATCTTCTTTAACCCTACATGGTAAATGTTCTTTCATTTCCACACTGAGCCAGGAGAAAAGCAGCAATTGCTTATAGCAATTCGACCACCCAGAGGTGGGTGCATAGTTGAGTTCTTCAGGAGCAGAGCCATGTTCAGGGCAAACCTCCAAGTCTCCACCCTCTACCAGAAGCAGAGGAAATTTGTAAGAAATGCTGGTTTGGAGTTGAATTTCCAGCAATGGAAGCCTTCCTCTTGTTCCCAGTTGCAGCGGACGCATTTCAGGGGCATGAAGGGTTAGCATCTTCTCCCAGTGAGGTGGCAAACGCCTCTCTGCCTGTTTCGTGAATCCCCTGGAGCCCCAGTATTTGTGCTCAGTGAGCTGCTACACGCATCTCATTTCTGCTTTTGCTGAACCCATTCCAAGGCTCAACATCCATCTCATACCTGGTGACAGAAGTTTGGGAGGGGGGTGCTAATGTAGTCATTGGCAAAACTTTCACCCAGGCTGTAGTAATGACCTTAGACATGACTGACTAGCAGCCACAGAACATCTAGCCTAGTGCCCAAAAGCTTTGCGGTGTATAATACCCAAGTTTTTTAATAGCGCATCTATCAAATGCGGGTTTTTTTCTTTTGTTGTTCTGCTCCTTTTTTTAACAAATAGGAAACTAGAAATGAATCGCCATCGCTCTGTGGTGTAATTTTGGAATCCTGGCATGAGGTGACAGCTACTAAGAGAGTGAGAACTAGGCATGGACCCCATTGTGTCTTGGTCTTAAAGAAAGGCCTGGAGAAGCAAAAATAAAATAGAATTGAAAATGGGATTCTCAAGGCGCTGGTAGGCACCAGGGATACAAGGGGGATTAGGAAAGACAAGTGCACTTTTTTTTTTTTTTTTTTGCTGGGACTGGGTTTGAACTCACCAGCCATGGTATCTGGGGCCGGTGCCCTACTCCTTGAGCCACAGGCGCGCCCCAAGTGCACTTTTCTTATGAAATTAACATTCTTGGAGGGCAGCGTGGGTAGGAGGACATACAAAGAGAAACAGAAGAAAGCCAGATAATTTCAAGACCCAAGGGGAGGGAGGTTTTCTCTGCAATAGTTCTTCAGGTGGTCAGGGAGGGCCTGCCTTTGAGTTGAATTTGATCTGCGATTCAGAGGATGAGTGGGAGGAAGACATATGAACATGTGTGTTGGTAGCTGGGGAGACAGGAAGGGCAAAGATCCTGAGGCAGAGACCAGCCTAGCAGTGACTGAGGAACACACAGGGGGTTGATAAACCCAGAGCCCAAGAGCCCGGAGCCTCCTCCAGCTGAGGCCAGAGCAGTAGGTGGGGCCCACGGGACATGTTGCTAGGCCAGGGAATAGGACTTAGATCTGAGTAGTGGTTTGTAAATAGGCCAGTAAGGTGACCTGGCCAGCAACCAGGTAAAATGCCTCATAGAGCGGCTGTGGGTGTTAACTGAGTTCACGTGTGTTGAGTGACCGGCACACACTGCAGGCTCAATTTAAGTCTAGCTCAGCAGAGCTGTGCTGAAACTGACTTGAGCTAGCACATACCCACTAATTGTCTCATCGCTCCTCAATTCACACATTCACTGACTTCTTGTTTGAGAGCATGATCGGGGTGTGTGTTTGCAACACAGAAAACTGCAGAGTCTTGGCATCCGGGCACTCCCTACACAGAGCCCATTTACCAGCACCCCATTGGTTCAGCTGTCCTTCACAGCATTCATTGGCAGGCTGATTTGCTCAAGTAGCCCTTGACTAATGTCACCTGCATTTTTAAAAGTCCCTCCAGCTCTTCTATGTGTATGAGAAGGATGATTCAGGGCCACAGAATACCACGGTTTATGGTTCTTATAAGGTTGGTTCAGACTCAATTTGGAGACCATCATGCTCGAGTGTGAGATCGGAACGAGGCCGGCTTGCACACTAACGTCTGGCCAGGTGGCACACCGTGGAACCATTTAGCACAAAAATCCTACTTGATTTCGGCACTTGAATACTAAGAAACGGAGAGTAGCTTCCCAATCCTATCCTGTGTGAATGGCTTAGCATCGTGGGCCACTGAGTGTGATTTGAACAGCTGCATCCAGCTGCCAGAGACAGAACTCCCAGGAAACCTGGTGGAACTAAAATCAGAAATGATGATCCAATTAATGCGGCCAGCCCTCAAAGGCTGACTCCAACCCCTGTAGACTCTGCATTAACATTAATAATAATTTCCTTAAAATCACTCAGTGGTTTGGATAGCAAGCTAAATTTCATTACAATAAGTCAAGTCCCTTTGTCTAGAAATATGTTCTTATGGCACTTAGGCAAATGATCCATGGCAAGACAAAGTCCTAGTACCGGCTGACTGCAGGGCAGTGCCTCTCACAGACGAAGGATATTCTAAGGGTACTTCATGTGAGCAGGATAAACAAACATGGCAAGTACTAACATTACGTTCATGGAAGTTAGTTCAAGACAGGATAATCATCTAAAGTCTTTTGTTTTTGAACATGTGGTTTTAAAACGAGACATTCTACGTGGATATAGGAATTGAATTTTTAATTAAAATTTTACTTGGGCCTTCTGTTTACAAAAGGCAAGCAAAATCCTATCTTAGGTCAGAATATCTCAGAAGGAAACACTGAGACAGATGTCTGAGTGTTAAAGTCAAGACTGGGTGCTGTCAATGAGCAAGTTCCACTGAGGACAACCAGGGCTTAATTCTCTTGGGGACCTCTGGGCAATGGTAGAGAATCATACTGTCTAAAACAGTAGCCCCCAGCCATGTATTGCTAATAAGTAGTTGAAATTAGCTTGTCTGAATTGAGATGTATCTGTAAAATACACTGCAATTTCAAAGACTTAGTGTGGAAAAAAGAATGCAAAATATCTAACATGATTTTTATATTGATTATAGGCTAAAATGATAACTTTTTGATTATTGTGTTATATAAAATGGTATTAAAATTGGAAAAAAAAATTCTTTCTCTATTTCAGTGCTTCCCTCACCAGGAACGCTCTCCTTAACTCCCACACCCCATACTTACACTGGTAGAAACTTAGTTTTTAGGTCTCAGCGTAAATATCCCCTCCTCATTGAGGCTTTCTCTGTGTACCAAGTCTAAACTAAACCCTCTCCGCTGGTACTTTCCCTGTTTTCCCTTTCTTCCATCCTATGGCATCAAAACTTTTTTTAAAAAAATAATGAAAGTGTTCCTAGCACTCTGGGAGGCCAGGTGTTTCTTCACCTGCCCCAGAGGCAGAGGAAGGTGGGCTCAGTCCTGTGGGGGGTGCGAGGGCAGTGCTTGCCGTTGAGGTCCTTATGATGTGATTGAGGAGAGAAAGAAATGCACAAGGTAGCACAATCTAGGGGCCAAATAAAGGGACCAAGTACTGTAAGAGTTCAGAAAAAAGATTAAGTCTTGAAGTAGGATTTAAGTTGGGTATTAAAGGAGGAGAAGATCTTAATCATAGTGTAAGGGGGAAAGCATTGGAGGACAAAAACAATTCAAGTGACTATGTGGAAGAAGGAACAGAAATATTTCCTTGTATATACCAGTATCCGGTAGGTTTCTCTCTGACACACCATCACCTACAATAAACTGCCAGTCTATGCCTGGGGTCCCCAAGACACCCTGTTATTTAAAAGTAGCTGCTATGATCACCTTTTGGGGGTTGTGAAGGCTACCGCACAGGTTGCTTGTTTCATAAATAGCCCTAAATTGCATTGTGGAGTGCCTACTGTATATGCTGGGACCCATTCTAAGTATCAGGGGTAAGTGGGAAGGGCAATATCTGCGTGTGTGTTTGTGTGTGTGTGTAGTGAGGAAAGACCTTCTATTACTCATTTCTATCTGGATTAAATTATTTCTAATAATTAATACCTTTTATACCTCATTTTTGTAAGAGAACAGGTTTATTGAGATACAATTTAAATAGCATACATTTTCCCATTTAAAGTGGTGTATTAGCATATTCATAGATAAGTGTAGTCATCACCAATCGATCAATTTTAGAACATTTTTATTGCCTCAAAAAGAAACCATTTAGCAATCATTTCCCTAGCTCCCCATCTCTTCCCTTAAGCCCTAAGCACGCACGACCTTACTTTCTGTCTCTCTATATTTCCCAATTCTGAACTTTTATATAAATGTAATCATAGAGTTTGTGGTCTTTTGTGACTGGCTCGCTTCACTTAGCCTCATGAATTCGAGGTTCATCCATGTTATAGCAATTATCAGGACTTCATTCCTTTTCATAGCCAAATGATATTATTTTATTTTATATGTATATACATATATGTATATGTATACTACATCACTTCATCAACGTAGTACACATATATACGTGTGTGTGTGTGTGTGTGTGTATATATATGTATGTATGTATGTATATACCACATTTTGTTTATCTGTTCATCCATTCGTTTGTTTGGTTTGTTTCCACCTTTTGGTTATTGTGACTAATGCTGCTATAAACATTTATGAACCAGTTTCTGTGTGGGCCTTTGTTTTCATTTCTCTTGGGTATGTATACGTTCCTAGGAGTGGAATTGTTGAGTCATATTCTAACTCTGCGTTTAATCAATTGGGCAGCCATCAGACTCTTTTCTAAAGAAGCTGGACCATTTTATGTTCCTACCAGCAGTGGATGAGTGCTATCATTTCTCTACATATTCATCAGTATTGTTATCTGACTTTATGATTCTAGCCATCCTAGTAGGTGTACAGTGGTATCTCATCGTGATTTTGATTTACAACATTTTCTTGATGACTAATGATGTCTGAGCATATCTTCATGTGCTTATTCACCATTCATCTATCTCATTTGGAGAACTGAACACTCAAATCTGCTGCCTGTGTTTGAATTGGGTCATTTTTGTGTGTGTGCGTGTTATTATTGAGTTGTAAGTGTTCCTTATAGATTCTAGATACCCATCCTTTATTCTTTTCTCCATTATCGGTTTGTGTGGTAGGAAAGCTTACAAAGCATACCTTGCTGTCGAGATGATGCATAATAAGGCAGAAAACAGCCTGAAACTCAGAGACCTGGAGATGTGGAGAAAGGACCCAGCCTGCCTTCTGGATTTTCAAAAAGGCTGGCAGCCCACAGAGAAGTTCCTAGGACAAAAGGAGGATGTATCTGGCTAGCTGGCTGGCAATGTTACTCCGAGTAGTCGTTAAAAACTATTTCACAGTGTACAGACTTTATTATATGGCGCTCTTTCTGAGGAAAGTGCTTCTTGCTTGGTAGACTCAGCTCCTCATCTTGGAGCAACCATGCCAATCCAGCATTCCCAAGATTTATTTTCTCCTGAAATAATTTTCCTTGCCAACTTCTGTGTGGGTAGAAGGGTACGTAGGCGGAGAGGGAGGACACACACTCTGCTGGGCTAGCGTTCAGTATGAGGGTTGCTGGGCGCCGTTCAGTCTCCCACCCCTCACCTCTACAGTTCTGGCCAGGCTGCCACCAGCCTTACCAGTCCCACAACAAAGACTCTTCCGCTTTCAGGTTGAATACTGCCAAGGGCCAGGGAGAGGCAGTAGGGGGATGTGTGGGGGGGAAGGAGATCTGCGTTTTGCACCTCAGGGGCAGGTGGGGGGAAGGAGAGCCAAGTTTGGAACTCCAGAGAGTTCACCATTTCAACCAAAGCCATTTGGGTGCTGCAGCTCACCTCTGCCACCTGCCTCTTTGCCTAGTTTGCAGTTTCACTTTCCCGGGTAAGGCGAGGTAGAACCCTGAAGGGCAGATCCCTGGTGCCTCAGGGAGGGTCTGCACTAGTAGGGTTCAATCTTCTCATTCTTGGGGACTCATTAGCCCCGTTTATAACTTTAAGTTTCTCCAAACCTGGGTTTCTGAGTTTTCCTCCCTATGATGCAAATGAGAATTTGGTCAGGCCAAAGGCCCCAAATTGCCTTAAGTGTGGCCTGGTGGATGGATGTGGCAGGAGTGGGGCTAAACTTGTCCGTTTGGCTCAGAAAGGATGAGCATGGAAAAGTGGGGCCTCTAGACAGTTTGTATGCCCTGTGATGAAGTGGGGGCATCACATACTGCCACACCCTGGGAGGGACTCTGCACATGTGGGCAAGAACTGCAGGTACGTTCAGCCTCGCATCCTCCCAGGGAATAGTCACGTGGGTCCAAATAGTAACTTCATCACGTAGCAGCTGTGTGACTGTAGCAAAGCTACCAAAGCTACGTCATCTCCTTGTGTCTCAAGTTCCACATAACAAGAGCAATATCTCCCACCTCATAAGATTGTTGAGAGGGTAAAATCGTGTTAATATACGTAAAGTGGAGGTCAGGCACGGTGGCTCACACTTGTAATCCTAGCACTCTGGGAGGCCGAGGCAGGTGGATTGCTTGAGCTCAGGAGTTCAAGACCAGCCTCAGCAAGAGTGAGACCCCATCTCTACTAAAAATAGAAAAACAGGCCGAGTGTGGTGGCTCACGCCATTAATACTAGCACTCTGGGAGCCCGAGATGGGCCTCAGGATGGATTGCCTGAGCTTATGTGTTTGAGGCCAGCATAAGCCAGAGCAAAACCTCATCTCTAAAAAATGGCCGGGTGTTGTGGCAGGTGCCTGTAGTCCCAGATACTAGGGAGGCTGAGGCAACAGAATTGCTTAAGCCCATGAGTTTGAGGTTGCTGTGAGCTGTGACGCCACAGCATTCTACCCAGGGTGACAAAGTGAGACTCTGTCTCAAAAAAATATAAAATAGAAAACCTAGTAGGGCGTTTGTGTCAGGCAGCTGTAGTCCCAGCTATTTAGGAAGCTGAGGCAAGAGGATCGCTTGAGCCCAAGAGTTTGAGGTTGTTATGAGCTATGACAATGACTCCATGGCACTCTACCCAGGGGGAGTACGTGGGACTTTGTATCAAAGACAAAACAACACAAAACAAATATATATGTGTATATGTATACATACACACACACACACTCACACATATATGTGTGTGTATACATGCAATTATATATGTATGATAAGTATGAACTGTTTCATTGTGGTTGGAGAAGAGGACAAAGGTCCTGGCATTCAAGGGCTTGATCCTGGAAACTGTGGATCCCCACACAGCCACCAGGCATTAAGCCTCCAGGGTGCGGGCACCTCACACACACTTGCAGCATAGCATTTTGACAACCTGGTGAGGTACCTATCATCAGCCTCACTCTGCAGATAGATCTCTTAGCAAGTCAGGGGGAAAGGTTAGGGTGGTGGTAAGTGGAGACTGAGTGATTGAAAAGCTGTCCCATTGCACTCCCCACCGGTGCCCTTTCCACTTCACGATCTGCCACAGAGAACTGAGGAATGAGCAGTTCCTGGGCAGTAGGATATCAAAAGTATCCATTTTCCCCTTTCTGGGGAGGCAAACTACAATAGGTTGCAGGGACTTCCTGGTTGGACTCAAAATCATGTTTTGACTCCTGGTTCTAAAGGGTTGTGGGTTTCCTCTGGAGTTGGAATGTATTTCCTTCCTGTAGGTGTAACCTGGGAAACGAAGCTACTCTCCTATTAGCTAACCTGAGTTCTCTCACCCCGCTCTAGACTTGCCGAATAAAAACATAGTGATCCCTGAAGCAGAAGTAATATTATGTGAGTAAGAAGGAATCAGGCACAAGAGAGAGTAACCCCATCGCCATATTCTCTGCCATTTCTGAGCCTTTGCCACTCTCACGTGAGAGCAGGAATCTGCCTTTGACTATTATGGGAATGGAGACTGTAAAAGTTCAGAGACTGAGCTCAGATGGAGATCAGCAGAATCCAAGGCTCCAAGTATTGATTCCCAGTTCCTGGTGTTTCCCTCACAAGTAGGACTCTCCCTAGAGAGAGGAATAAATTTGCCTCCTGAGATTACCATCCAGATCAATTTCAGTGTACACTTTACCATCCACCCTCACAACACAACCCAGCTCAAAGCCAAATCGAGACCACATATTAAGATCGGTAGTGGTGATTGTGGTGGTGGTTTGGATGGCCAACTTTATACATGGCAAACCCGGGCAGTCATACAAGAAAAAAAAAGGCATAATAATAAAACATCTAATATACTATTATATGTGTTATTACCTTAACATAAAAATATTTTTTAAAGTTTATTTTAAAGTATATGTAGGCTCGGCTCCTGTAGCTCAGTGGCTTGGGCACGAGCCACGTACACCGGAGCTGGTGGGTTCGAATCCACCCGAGCCTGCCAAACAACAATGAGAACTGCAACCAAAAAATGCCCAGGCATTGTGGCAGGTGCCTGTAAGTCCTAGCTACTTGGGAAGCTGAGGCAAGAGAATTGCTTAAGCCCAAGAGTTTGAGGTTGCTGTGAGCTGTGATGCCACGACACTCTACCCAGGGTGACGGCTTGAGTCTCTGTCTCAAAAAAAAGGAAGTATATATGAATTTATTATTTATAATAAAATTTATTATTTACTTTTATGTATAGCAATGCTAATATCTAAATAAAAAAACAGTGGGACTAGTTAACAGTGGCAATTAATTGTGATTAATAGCAAGACTAATTAGACAAATCATATGTGAAACAAAAATATAACAATGCTTTTTATAATATTTCTTTGTGTCCCTCCGAGACAGCAATTTCTTTTCACTCATTTTGAATTCCTTCTTAGTAAGGATATGCTATTTTCTAGGATATATCATTCTGTATTTTTCAAGTATGTAAATATAAAACTTTTTAAGAGGAAGAACCTAAATACCAGAGAACTAATTGAATGCATATTACCTATATTTGATTTAAAAATTGGCAAAGATGTATTTCTTTTGGTCTCATGATACAGTAAGATATTTTTATTCTTTCTGGGTTTTTTTTTTTCTGCAAATACTCTGAACTGCTTATAGATGTTAGAACATCTTTTAATTTTTTTTTTTTTTTATGTTGTGGCAAAACTTTGTACAAATCAAAATTCACTTTGACTTGCAGTTCCACTCTTACCAAGCCCATATTATACTGATTGATGTTTGGCGTCAATTTAATGTGATGACACTAAGTTGCGTAACTTCTCAACAAAAAAGGCTTGAGCATTGAATACTTAGGATTACACTCACTATTAGATTTATGGAAATGTCAAGCCGCTTTGTGTGTATGCCAGTATTTTTCAACTTTTTTTTTTTTTTTAATCTCACAGCACATTTGAACTTATAGTTAAACTTCTACGACACACTTAAATTATTTTGATAAAAAAAAGAGTAAAAACAAAAGAATATACTTAGTGTGCTTTGAACTTCTTTCGGAAATAATTTAATGAATGTTCTTTAAAACTTTTTGCAGCACACCTAAGATCCTCTCATGGCCCACCAGTGTGCCGCAGCACAGCAGTTGAAAATTGCTGGTCTATGGGATTGTTTTGGTAGACCATCTGTTTGTCAATCAGGGGTTGCATCTATAAATTCCTTGTTTAGCTGATCCATGTCCCAACATGCTATCACCTTTTAAATAATCCGAAGCAAATTAGATGTTGTACATGTTAAACTTCTCTCGGGGAAAATGGTTCTAAAGAGCAGATGTAATCAGAACTAGTGAAACTAAAGTTGTATTCCAAATAAGCTATAGTTTTATAAAGAAATTGAGAAGGTCCAGTTTAATGTTGCCGCTTTTCCCTGGTAATTTTTTTTTTTTTTTTTTTAGTTCTGAAGGAATTGTATTTTTAAGTCTTTTATTCTCTTCTTTCCTTTTTTTTCTATTTTTCTTTCTTTTTTTTTTTTTTTTTTTTTGTCATATGGCTTCCTGTTGCAACCGACATATAGCATGGAGTGGCTCAGGTACAGCCAGGCCTTCCATTTCTAGGCTCCCCATGACTATTCCAAAGGTCTTCACACAGTTTTAGAGGAACAGCTGATAAATTTCTATTTTATTATAATGCTTTTCTCCGTTCTCATTCTCAATGCATTTCTGAATTAGAGAAGGGCATTCTTCACATTCCACACTTTGAAATTATGGTTTTATGGCAGGCTGACATTCTAGCATTATTTCTATGACAGGCAACAGTGACACACCTTTTGTAGTCACATGTGTAGGATAAATTCTCATTATGTACTTCATCATGTATTTCCCCAGGATGTGAAGGAATTGAAAAGTCACCCAGAACTTCCATTATGAAAGCTTTAATTTTACGGGTAGCAAAACATACCTGGTTTTTGACTGGGATTTTGTATAAGGTGTGTGTTCCATTTAACAGGTAAGATCTTTTGGTTTTCTTTAATGAAAAGTTTATAGACTGAATGGAATTTTACAAAATTTACATTTGTCCATGAGCAAAGTATAGTTTATTTTGTTTCATGTTTTGTGAGGATTCATAGTACTATCTTTATGGAAATCAAGAAGACAATAGGAAACTTCATTTTTTTAGATCAAAGTACCGAATAGGGGGAAAATGTTTTCTTGCTGCGATGTGTCAAATCCTTCATGTACTGTAGAACACACAATTCTTGGTGAGGTATGACAAAATCAGCTCTATGCTGTCTGGGACCAAAATATCTGTTATCATGATCCCCCCGCCCCCACAGGACATTTTAGAGGCAACCTCTGAATCGGGCAATATACTTTTAATCCATGTCATAGAGTCATCCAGGGAACAACACAATAATGCTGTTTATACTCCACACTGAGCCTCAGAGTCAAAGCATTCTGTAATAGACATACTCTTATCTGACAATGTGAATGTGACTTTCTTTGCATTATTATTGTTATTATTGCTTAATATTTCGATGCAACAATCGTCTGATTTCTTTTCTGAATGTATTTATCTTCGTTCATTCTTTATGAGGTTTTTATTTCTAGTCCTTATCTTAAACATTGTTATTGTTATTAAATTTTAAGCCTTTTTAATTCTGTGAAGGCCAAAAGTGGAAACCTAATAAACACATGTATATGTAAAAAATAAATAATAATAAAAATAATGCTGTTTATTTGTGAGGTATGCCCAAGCTAATTTAGAGACTGCTATTTTCAACCGAGCATTGACATCTTTGAGATTTTTGATTGATATAGAAATATTTAGAAGTCTCATCGCAGACTTGTAAGAGTCGGTGTCCATATGTGCTTTCGTGTCCCCTTCTCTAGCATGTCCCATCCCCAGTTCTTTTCTCTACGTTGTGTATTTACCTCTTTAATTCGTTTGTCTGTGTTCATCTGTCACTAAAGTAAGACAGTAGCTTAGACTTCTTTTTCAGTGATTCTGACACTGGTATACAGGCAGTCCTTGGGTTACAAACGAGATAGGGTCTGGAGGCTTATTCTTAAGTTGGATTTGTATGTATGTTGGACCAGGTACATTTACCCATTACCCGTAACAGCCTCCATTCGTAAGTGCGAGTTGTATGTCAGTCAGATATTTGTCACTCAGGGACTGCCTGTATAATAGTTCTCATTTCTATTATCTTCACCTTCATCTTCACACAATATAATGCTATAGGCTGAATGGGCTGAATTCTTTCCCCACAAACTCCTATGTTGAAGCCCTACCCCGTAGTACCTCAGAATGTGACTGTGCCTTGAAAAAGGTGATTGAGTTAAAATGAGGCCATTTGGATGGGCCTTAACTCCGTCAGTCCAGTGTCCTTATAAGAAGAGGAAATTGAGACATCCCATGGAGACACTGGGGATGCACAAGCACAGAGAGACAATGTGAGGACACAGAGAGAAAGAGACCATCTGCAAGCCAGGAAGAGAGGCCTCGGCAGAAACCGAACCTGCCAATCGACATAAAAGATGGGCTGTTAATGCTCACAATTTCAAAGTACTTAAGATGCCTGCTAAGGTGGCATCAGTCAGAGTGATGCAACAACGGATGATCCATTACTGTGAATGGGAAACCATGGTTGTCAATATTAGCAGTTGGGGGCGGAAGAAGGGGGAAGCCACAGCAACTACAAGAGACTTTTCCCATCCTAGGGAGGGATTTCCTGGGATTGGGGACTTCCTGTGCTAAACATGGAACAGTCCCAGGCAAACCAAAACAGCTGGCCATCCTAGGTGGGTGCTCCTGGGATGCTGCAGGCAATGTGCTGTTTCTCGCCTAGGTGGTGGTCACACGGTATTTACTTTATGACAACATTTAGCTGTACATTTATGTGTCGTCCAATTTTGTGTGCGTATGTTATTTTTCAGAGTGCATGTATCTTAGAAAAAGTTGAGCCCTCACTTCCCATCCCATACGTAATTCAAAAGAAAATGACACTAAACCACAAATTAAATGGAACAAAACCTAACCAATTTATTGCTTTCTCATGTTTTACATTTAAAACAAAATTGATTTCCCTTCTTGTGATGCCTGCTCTGCTAATGCCCTAGGCACCCATCTACTTAGGCAACCCAGGCTAAATGACATTGCATTACCAGATGCAACATTGGCAGGCCTTGCGGCTCCAACCCCTCTAGACCTTCTTGCTTCTGATCACTCTTGCAGGTGGAGTCAGCGGTTCCTTGCCACTGTACTTTGTGAGTCCCACTGCTGAACACCATGAATTGGAATTGGGTTTTTGCCCACCCCCACCCTCCTCTTCCCTGCTTGATTTACACTGAGTCTTACTTCCCTCTGTGCATGCGTGTGCTCATTGGTTAGTTATAATTTAATAGCTAGTACATGTGGTGTTTGTTCTTCCATTCTTTAGATACTTCACTTAAGATAACGGTCTTCAGTTCCATCCCAATTGTTGCAAAAGGCCTTAATTCATATTTTCTCATGGTGGAGTAGCGTTCTATGGTATGCATATACCACATTTTGTTAATCCACTCGTGAAGTGATGGGCCCTTGGGTTAATTCCGCATCTTTGCAATCGTGACTTGTGCTGCAACAAACATTCCAGTGCAGGTGTCTTTTTGATCAAATGACTGCTTTTCCTTTAGGTCAATACCCAGTAGTGGGATTGCTGTGCTTGATTATATTAAAAAGTTTCTTCATAGCTAAGGAAATAAGCAATAGAGCAAAGAGACAACCTACAGAATGGGAGAAAATACTTGCAAGCGATACATCCTATCAAGGGCTAATAACCAGGATCTACAAAGAAGTCAAGCAAATCAGCAAGGGAAAAAACAAACGACCCCATTAAAAAGGGGGCAAAAGGCTCAGTGCCTGTGGCTCAACGGGCTAAGGACACCTGAGCTGGTGGGTTCAAATCCAGCCCGGGCCCGCCAAACAACAATGACAGCTGCAACCAAAAAAACGGCCGGGCGTTGTGGTGGGCGCCAGTAGTCCCAGCTACTTGGGAGGCAGAGGCAAGAGACTCGCTTGAGCCCACGAATTGGAGGTTGCTGTGAGCTGTGATGCCACTGCACTCTATCCAGGGTGACAGCTTGAGGCTCTGTCTCAAATAAATAAATAAATAAATAAATAAATAAATAAATAAATAAATGAAAAGGGGGCAAAAGACATGAGCAGAAGCTTTTCAAAAGAAGAAAGACAAATGGCCAATCAGCATCACTAATTCTCAGGGAAATGCAAATTAAAACCACAATGAGATATCAGCTTACACCAGTTAGAATGGCTTTTATTAAAAGGTCCAAAAACAGTAGATGACTGCGTGGATGCAGAGAGAAAGGAAGGCTTCTATTCTGGTAGTGGGATCCACATTTACTTTGAAAGAAAGAATCTTCTCTAGCTACTTTCAGTAGAAAGGCATTTATGGGATTTAACTGGCTTATGGAAATATCAGAGGAGGTGAAGAAAAACGATCTAGGTAAAGCTTCCAAGAATGTTCCCGATCCACACCACAGAACTGAACCATGTAGGTAGCTGTTACTCCTGCTATGATTAGGAAGCTGCCTTTCAAACTGAGGGGGTACCACCACAGCAACTAGTTCTCAGACTGCACTATCTCTGCTATGATTGGCACCAGAAAAGGTTTGGCCTTGAATTCTGCCTCCCTCCCGCTTAGCTCACATCCCAATTCAAGTCTTGAGCTACTTGTGATTAGTAGAACTTAAGTCATATGCAAAACTCCAGCTGTAAGGAAATGTGAGATACAGAAATTTGAGCTTTCTAGACTCTGAAATACAGGAAGGAACACCAAAAAGGGGTTGGAATGACTACTGAGTGAGTCAATCCGTAGGACCTGTCAAGGCCCCGATAACAGATTGGTGAAGGATTATTCTATACTCAAACTAGGTTAAACAAAATGGAAACTTTACAATGCATGTAACTAATGAGACCAGAGTCTGGGCTGGCCCCATTCGCAGGACTATTCCTTGGGGGTCTTAAAATAGTTGTTAGCAGATCCCAAGTACATGTTTCCTTCTTCACAACCAGAAGAGAGAGTCTCTGTCCCACCCAGCATACCCAGTAAAAATTCTGAGATTGGACCCGTTTACATCATATACCTACTCTTGAGTCAATCGCTGTGGCCAATTGACAGTTAGGTGCTAACTGACTTAGGCCAGGGCTGAGTTCACATTCCGGAACTTATCACTGTGGCCAGAAAGGATGTTTGGAAGAACAAAAAATAAAGAGTTCTTTATTTTGAAAGTTATTATTTCCACATGTACTGCATAAATACATTCTTATAAAATTTAACAGTTCCTACCAAGTTGCCCTTCAGAGTGGTTCCAATTGACATACCCACCAGCAATGCGTGAGAGTATCCATGTCTCTTTACCTTCACTAATTCTTGATATTAGACAAAATATCTAATGAAAATTTAATTGTTTCGATTTGTATTTCACAAGTATTGAGACTGAGTATCTTTTCATATTCCTCTTGTTCATTCTTAATTTTTATTTTATGCACTTCCTATTCCTATTTTTTGTTCATTTTTCCATTGGCATGTTGGTCTTTTCCTTATTGATTTGTAGTTCTTTTTAGCCTAGTAAAATAGTTTATATGGACAGTGAAATGTCTTCAGTGTTTTAAATATTCAAGAATTCAAAAGAAGTTTTCAAACTGAATGTATATAAGATTCCATTCTAAGTCAGGTATGGCTATGCAGGTACACACAAATATTTAAAAGACACATTTTTGTTTTTCTGAAAGGTTTCCATACAACTAGGAAAAAGATCGTAGGTTAAACTGAATGCGTGCGTGTCATTTATATTAATTTTGAATGTACATTTTTGAAAAGAAAAAAATAGAATCACACATTGCCACAATTAGCATTACTTATGCCACCTTCCAAAAACTGCTTCATATTTTATATTAATTTGAATCAATTTTAAAAAGCTGAATAGCCATTCATTCTTTGTGCTGCAGAACTTTAGTGGGTCTCATGCCTCCCCCCTCATGTCCCACAAAAATAAAAACAAACAACAACAACAACAAAAAAAAAACTCACCAGACAAATTAGTTGTTTCTTTCAATCTAGCCTTACCCCACAATAACTTGCTTCTTCAAGGGCTAGGCATATTTGTGTTGGTACAAGTGCTGTATCTGTTTTATAAATACTTCACCAAATGTAAGTGTTCTGACATATATGATCATTTTGCTGTTAGGGATATTGTGATATAATGAAAAATATATATTTTGTTTTCATCCTCGGTTCCTGCCACAGAACTTCTAAAACCCTTTGAATTCCCTGAGTGTTTGGAGTGGAAGGAGCATCTTCTTTCATTCATAATAAGCCCCTTTCAACCACACCTGAGTTTTTGCTAATGAGGTGACTCTTGGAGAATGGGGGATGGTTGCCAGAGGAACCAACTATCATTACAGGGTTAGAACTTTCAGCGCCAACCCCAACCTCCAGGGAGGAGAGGGGAAGGACTTGGAGATTGGCTTCATTTCCAAAGGTCAATGATTTAATCAAGCATGCCTATGTGATGAAGCCTCCATAAAAACTAAACTGGCCCCTTGCAGTGGCTCACGCCTGTAATCCTAACACTCTGGGGGCCAAGACAGGTGGATTGCTTGAGCTCAGGCGTTTGAGACCAGTGTGAGCAAAAGGAAAGACCCCCTTCTCTAAAAATAGCTGGGTGTTGTGGCAGGTGCCTGTAATCCCAGCTATTAGGTGGACAGTCTCACTTTGTTGCCCTAAGTAGAGTGCCATGGAGTCATAGCTCACAGCAACCTCAAACTCTTGGGCTCAAGCAATCCTCTTGCCTCAACCTCCCGAGTAGCTGGCATTATAGGCACCCACCACAACACCCAGCTATTTTTAGAGATGGGGTCCTGCTCTACTCAGGCTGGTCTCAAACTCCTGAGCTTAGGCAATCCACCCACCTCAGGCTCACCAGAGTGCTAGGATTACAAGTGTGAGCCACCACGCCTGGTCTGCAAGAGGATCTCTTGAGCCCAAGAGTTTGAGCATACTATGAGCTATGACGCCAAGGCACTCAACCTCAGGGCGATGGAGTGAGATTCTATCTCTAAATAAATAAATAAATAAATACTTAAAACAATGGGGTTCAATTTCTAAGTTGGTGAACACATCCATGTGCCAGGAAGTTTGTGTACCCTAACACCATGGGACCAAACCTTCTGAATTTGAGACCCTTTTTTGCACCTCTTCATCTGGGTGTTCATCTGTATCCTTTGTAATATCTTTTGTAACAAGCTGGTAAATGTAAGTAAATGTTTCCCTGAATTTTTTGAGCCATTCTAGCAAATTACGAAACATGAGGAGGGGTTTGTGGGAACTCCTGATTTATAGGCTAAAAATACAGATAATGACTTTGAACTCATGATTGGCATCTGAAGTGAGATCAATCTGTTGGAATGACTCTCAACCTGTGAAATCTGGCTAGTTAGTGTCAAAACTGAGTTGTAGGACACCCAGTTAGTTGGAGAGTTGGAGAAGTGGTTG